>DWJK01001170.1:0-17903 GCA_018248815.1 Croniades pieria auraria | reverse complement strand
TAATCAAAAACTTGCAATTTATTAATTTATTAAAATGCTATCGTAAGAGATAAATAAGAGAAAATCGTGGTCCGGACCTCGAATTAATATTTTAAGAGGGAAACAAAGAAATATTAGTGACGATGATAAAAAAGTAGTTATAAACGACTACCATATTTTACCAACTAGCGGACACGCCGGTATAAGACGAATGCTAAATAATATCAAAATGTCTTATTTCTGGGCTGGCATGCAAAGTGATGTGACAAATTTTGTAAATAAATGTAGAAAATTCCAAATGCAAAAGCATTCTTTACCTGTTAAAGAGCCTATGGTCGTAACTTCGACTGCTATATGTGCATTTGACAATATATACTTAGATATAATGGGGCCCCTAGATAAGGATTACTATGGTAAGGTTTATATTTTAACAGTTCAATGTGAACTCACCAAGTTTTTTTATTTATTCTTTATTATTGGTAACAAAGGACTTAATGCCAAGTGGCATTTTCTGCCAGTCAACCCAGGTGATGATGAGAAGTTCGTCGAAGCTTATGCGTTAGAACATAAGGACGCAGTTTCCGTGGCAAAATCGTTCGTTGAAAACTTTATACTGAGGTATGGAGTGCCGCGTGAAATCGCGACAGATAAAGGGTCCGAACTCATAGCATCAACAATGAGGGAAGTTTGTAAATTACTGCATATAACTCAATTATTTTCTACAGCTTATCATCACGAATCGATAGGTGCTTTAGAAAATACACATGCAAATTTAAATTCTCATCTTTGAATACAAACCAATAATAATGCAAAGGAATGGAGTACTTGGATTCCATACTGGTGTTTTGCATACCATACTACTGTCCATATTTTTAAAAAAATTATGCCGTATGAACTGGTTTTTGGTAAAAGCTGTACATTACCGAGTAGCTTAACTCAATCAGTACAACCTTTATATAACAGTGACGATTATCCTTTGACATTAAAGTATAGGTTACAGAAATCTCAGGAACAAGCTAGAGAGCATTTATTATTGTCAAAGATTAATAGAAAATGTAGTTACGATAAATATACCTAGTAATCCTATTGTATACAAATTTAATGATATGATACTGCCAAAAAATGAAAATTGTAATAAATTTCAGAATGTTTATAATGGTCCATTAAGAGTGGTATATAAAAAGATAATAAAATAGAGTGGTATATTAAAAGATAATAAAATTAAAACTGTTCACAAAAATGGAACAAAGCTATTCAAAGAATAGTTTTATAAGTATTGTTTTTGTACCAATATATAAGATTATAGCTACTTTAGTATATAAGATTATGCACTTAGTTTTGAATGTATCGTTGCAAAAATAAAGCAACTGTATAGCTTTATTTTTTTTTCAGAAGGAAAGGAGGTGTAGTATAGAGATAATTATGTAAGAGTAATTATGTAATCATGTTAGTATTTAAGCAATATTGTTTATTATTATGCAACACAATATATTTGAACGTGAATCATATAACATCTTTTGTTTTGCCTCGATCCCCCATCATTACAGTTCAATTATATTATGTAGATGCAGTTAGCACACTTTTGAGTACATCTATTAGTGCATCCTAGAACACAGCCTAAGAGTGGCAGATTTAGTTTTTTGTTCTTATACATACAAACCAAATGTATTTCCAAGGATATAATTTTGAAGTGACTGACTATATCTTTATAGTTAGACGGTCCAAGGTCACATTGTTTATTGTTTTAAGAATTAGAAATGTTTTCCAATTAAATTTGATAATGGTAAGTAATGATTAAGGATAAAGTATAATAAAATTAATAAATTAATCCTTTCATACTTTGACTGTTGAATAAGGATTTTTTGCTATATTGCCAAAGATAAAAACAAGTATTTTATTCGAAAAATTACCTAGTGATTGGAATCGCGAGGAACTGGGTTCAATACCAACTCGGGCAACGTAACTTTGGTTTTTCTAATTTAAAATTGCGAGTAGTCATTCGGAGATTCGGTTAGTCCGATGTATCACAATAGGATCACTTCCTGTCCTATGTGATACGTAATAAGTGACATGTGGGAGTACAACGCTCTTCTGCTTACCAATCATATTGTTTTACTATCGGAATAACATTCATATGTTTAGATATATTAATTGCGTCACTCTGCACACAATTCATTTAGAAATTCATCGATATATACCAAACAGTTGATAAAAATACGGAATTACGATTACTTAACAACGCCACTAATACTTTCGTCACTGACAGCTGTCATAAAATCGAACTGTTCTGTAATGGTCGATAAAAATTGCGTTACATTTGGAATAAAACGAACTTCCTAAAATTATTTCACATTAATAGTTTTCATACTGCGAAACGGTAAGGACGTTTTTTGTGATATTTATTAAATGTAATTAAATAATTACTAAACTGAGTGATGAATCTAGAACAAAGACATAAGTTTTTTAAGAATATAAATATTTGGCACTCGGTGGTCTCTGCTTACTGCACAAGAAACATGGCGTGAAAATATAATAATTTTCTGTGCTTCTTATAAATAGAAAAATTATTTCACTGTTGTTTCCCATCGAAAATTTTACATTTATAACATTGACTTGTTATAATATAATTTACTTTATAACGTTAACGTTAATTACCAATCATCATCATCATCATCATCAAAATTTTACATTTATAACATTGACTTGTTATAATATAATTTACTTTATAACGTTAACGTTAATTACCAATATTTAATATAATTTAATTTATCATGTTTTTCATTTTCCTACTTTCCTAGAAATTATTTCTCTGTTTATTTTACAGATAAAATGCGCTTGGTCTCAATTTTAATGTTAGTAACTTTAACATTACATACAACGTCAGCGAGATGTAGAAAACCACGGCCGAATCCAGTATTGGGGGCACTGCAAAATATTCTATCGCCTGCAAACGCCGAGAGAACTATGAAAATGGTGAAAATGGCAACAAAACGTACGCTTGAGAACACAATAGCACCTTCCGACGCCCCATCCCCATCAATCCCTGTACATTATTCTCCCCCATTTTTACCCCCGCCGGAGACATACAATGTCCCAGTTACAAATCAAATTAACAATTTTATAGCTCCAAATCAAATGCCGGTAACAAATTCAATATACCGGCCACCGAGCCAGCCAATGTCCCTTTCGATTCCGTGGCAGATACCAAGTCCGGTGCCAGTGCAGATGTCAAGTCCGATGCCGGGCCAATTGCAAAGTGCGATGCCAGCGCAGGCACCACATCCAACTTCAATTCAGTTACCAAATCCAACACCAATACAGCCGCCTAATACGCTGTCAGTTTGTACTGGTTGCCAGACAGTTGCCACGCCGACTCCGATGCCAATTGTCGCAATAACGCAAACCCTAAAGCAACCAGAAATAATTTTAGAAAACAACCCTTTACCATGTCCTTGTCAAAGGGAAATAATATATCCAACTCCTGAGCCGACACCATGTTGCACGTGTAAATCTCTAGTTCCTGAAGTTATAAATCCTGTTCCCTTGACACCAGCACAAGATATATTCGTCTGTCCCATACCTTCTCCTGCTAGTCTTTTTAACCCTTTTCTCCCTGCTGCATCTCCTGTATCTGCCTGGACCCAAGAAAACTTGCCTACTGCGACATCGGGAACCAGGAGCCAATATTTACGGAAGATACCCATTCCACCACCTACTTTGTAATTTCGGGAATTATTTATTAATGTTATTTAATTTTAAGCTATAATAAATTAAAATAAATATTCACATTGAATGTACAAATAAATTATTTCGAAATGGATTTTGTTATTATATTTTATTTCCTATTTCCGTAATTTCATGTATATGTAGTAAACTGTCTTGTCGGTGGAGGGGTTGCAAGCGTAACTCCTGATGGAGCGGTCCTGGGTAAATCCCTGGGTGGGTATTAATAGATTTTTCTGAATTGAAATTCCTAGTGCTGGCTCGGAGTCTGGAACTGTGCCCGGTGTATGGCAATAGGCTAACTCCATTCCATGCTAGAACGTGAAGTTGAAAAGTGAAACGTGGCAGTGTACTATACTCCTCTGCCTACCTCTTCGGCGATTATAGGCGCGGCGTAATTATTTATTAATATGTTGATTCCTTATACACAGCATAAACTTCTTCGATATAGCAAGTAAATGGGTACCATTTTTTGTTACTTTTCCCATGTGCCATTGGTACAGAAATGTATTTTAGAATAATAAGCAACGAAAAATTGTTATTAGATACTTTATTTCCATTTATTTGCTTGAAATTAATAAAAATAATAACAATGAGTTGAGGTATTGTAGTATTACAGGGCTTAGTCTTGGCAGTGACCGTCAGAACGTGGTACTATTGCTCAAAGATATACATGGTGGTCATTTCCAAAATTTTCTTGAACACTTCCAATTATAATTGCAGAAGCAACATAGACCATAAAAGACTATAAAGAATTTGTTTGCACCTATTATTACAGTTTAACAATATTATTTGCATTTTTATTGGGCTTTCAAAGGTTTCACAGCCTATAATTATAGTCATGTAATATAATTATATACTCGTAGGTACATACTCTTGCTATAAATATTGTTACAAAAAAAAACATTTTTTTTTTATTGTACGTAACATTTATTACTATTAGGTACAGTGTGTTAGTTTAATACTTTAATATAAAACCGTTAAAAATATATAAAGCTTATTCGAAGTGGTCTCCATTGCCTGCAATACAGTTCTTTAAACGTTGAGGCCAGTTATCAACAGCAGCACGCACTCTATCTATAGGAAAATTATTCACTGTCACTCGTATGGTTTGTTTTAGGGACTCCAAATGATCATGGCGTTTAGAGAAAGCCTTACTCTCTAAAATTGACCATAAATCATAATCCAGTGGATTAAGATCAGGATTAGATGACGGCCAGTTTTCAGCTTTGATGAAGTCCGGAACATTCGTTTCTAACCAAGGTTGGGTGGATCGAGCTTTATGACTCGGCGCCGAGTATTGCTGAAAGGACCATTCTTGGTTATTGAACATGGTGTTGTTAAGGGGCTTAACTACCTCCTCAAGAATGGTATCTTGATACACTTGTGCCGATGTTTTGATACCTTTTTCACAAAAATATGGCTCTTGTTCCTAGTAGACCCTGTTTTGTGATGTTATTCCAAGATGTTTTTGTTATTCTAACTATTGTTACAGTTATGAACATTATTATTTTTTTTTTTATATCTGTAGTTAGTATTGTACCGTAGTATTTAAATGTTCTAATAACTTAATATTCCTGTTCAAGCGACGCTGCCACCTCCGAGCCTTCATAGTTTGAACTTACTGTGTCTTGTTAACTAACTTATTGTTCAGCGACTAACAATGTTAGTTCCGAGGGTAACGAGATCTCCTGTTGCTTTGTGGTTGATTTCAAAGTAACGAGCCAGAAGCAATTCAAGTTTGAATATGAAATCGTGACATGAAGTGATAGTTTCATCATCATCTTCGTCAACATTTTGTCGTTTCACTTTTGCACACGGGTCTCCTCTCAGAACGAGAAGAGTTAAGACCACAGGTCACCGAGGTGGTTAAGTACCAGACTTAACACATCTTAGAGAATATTGTGGCGACCTAAGGTGTGCGGAAGATATGACATTTTCCTATACTATTAGAGCAAATATCAAAAAATGATATTTTAAAATCTATCTTTTTGTAAAGAGTTGTCAGAATTTGAATTCAGGATTCTAAAGCGCGAGATTGTATTAAATCTAAATGACTACATGATCACTGCATTATACATTTCATTTTACACATTAATGGTAACTGTTACGTCAGGCCGTCAGCGCCTCGAAAACTTTACACACATGTATTGACACTAACCCGTATTTAAGCCAGACCGCACTCTCACAGTTGTGCGGGACCCTCGCTTAATGACGAGTACTGGGAACATAATTAACGTAGCGACAACTATACTATTGCATAGATTATGACTGATTGGCCCGTTGTTCCTTTGATTACTGAATCTAACTGTTGAGCTGAATTCCACTCCCAGTAAGAAAAATAAAAATGTTATCACTAGCATGTGTTCTAACATTGGGTAAAAACAAATCTCTATACCTATAAAAATTATATATATGTAAACTGTCTCGTTAGTCGAATGATTACAAGTGCGACCGCCGAGCGAGTTCTGGATTTGATCCTGAATGAGGTACTATCGAGATTTTCTAACCTGATTTTTTTTAATGTAGAAATAGGCTTATGTTTGGCTGCAATGCCACCTGATGAAAAGTGTGATGCAGCCTTGGATATAGCACGCTCGCCTAGAAAGTGCCTATTCACTCTTCTTTTGAATAATACCAAGTTATTCGAGTCGGGAAAGGAGGACTATATAAAAAAAATCTGGAATTGCTAGTAGTAGTTTGGAGTCTGGATTTGAGCAATTTGTGGATTCTAGATTTGTCTGGAAATGTTAATAGACTCACCACGTATTTCATGACGGGGCGTATAACGTAACTGTTAAAACGTGGGAGTGTACTACATTCCTCTGTCTGCCTCTTCGGGGAGATACATTCGTGATGTCTCTGATTTATTTATGTCGGTTATTACCCGTTGGGTCAGCATAACACAGGTTCTGTCTGGTTTATAATTAGACGGCCGTGTATGGATATGCCCAGATATATTATTGTTATATGGTATATATATGTTACAAACTAAGTGGCCATGTGTCAGAAAGCCAAAGAATTGTTAAGCGCAGAGAACAGCGCGATACTCGCAAGGCGTTGAGCAGTGAGTTATGTAAATATAATGTGCAGACGGGCGCTCACTGCATAATGGTCGCACGCGCGATAGCTTTGTGTTCAATATATCGAATACTTTGAGAATATGAGCGTTTTATTCTTCGATATATCTTTATCTCATATTGACTTGTATAGATTGAAATCTATGAAATACTACAAACTGTTTCTGGCTTCCCAGTTCGTAGAGTGATTGCAAAGCGCGACTGCTGGTCAAGACGTCCTGGGTCCGAATGCCGCATCGCGTAGCATCGGATTATTCAACTTGGTTTTTCTACCTTAGATATTCTATGATTTTCTGAAAGAAATGTCTTGTAACGGCTCGGAATCTGGATCTGTACCCGATGAAGGGCGATAGACTCACAGCCTACTTAATCCATGGGACGTAAACCCATATTAAAAACTATACTATTAGGTTTTCATCGTCGTGATTATCAATAATTCTACCGTGTCACTGGTTCTACACGAGTCTCCTTTCAGAATACTCGTGGCTTCCGGGTGCTAGTTTGTTGCACTCTTTATACAAAAAACACGAATTCAATTCTATAACCAAATCGACAGACATTGTTCATAAATGCACTTATGAATATTTGTCTACAATTTGCGGTCTGCACAAACCAATTCCAATGATTTTTTCAGCGGTCAACGTACATAGAATCGTGACTGGACTCGGATTTCAGCGGCCATACTGAAATGTAACGTGTTCGTCAAATATAACTATTAATTAAATTACACGGGACGTTAAAGCCGAATAAATCAAATGCATCGGACTTTGTACAGTATTTAGTTGACGTACAGTTTTATCTTTCGATTTATCTGATTGTAAAATATGATTACTTTGAAAATACGCTTTGTATTTTTAAATCAGATCTGATATTGGCTGATGGGTTAATTAGAAATCTCCAAAACCGACATGGGTGTATGCAGAGAGAGTGGTGAATGTAAAAGAAGTACGCAGGGTCTAGAACAATTGTCACTCGGTACTCCCTTCGTACCCTTTAATAATCCTGAAACCTGAAATCCTGAAACAAAACTAAAAATAAGTGTTTTCGCCCCCTAAAACGTGTGTTACTGCCGCGTGTGTTCGAAGCCTAACATGGCGCTATAAATAGAACACACATACAATACAGCGAACGCAGAGAAACAGCAACTATTGATAATGGTGCTCGCATCACTGTCAGCGGCGGACGAGGGTGCGGCGGTCTGACAATCGGACAATTCGCCTGTGCAGGAACCAAATGGGTATGGAAGCCAATTGAGAGCACGTGTTTGGAAGAGAGACAAGAAAGACAGATTGTTTATTCGTAGTAAGTATAACTGTATGTGGGAAAAAAATTCCCCTAAGGGGATTTGGAACTATGTCCAGTAGTGGACTAAGACAGTTTGATGATGATGACAATTTAGAACGTAACAAGTACCATCACTCCTGTAATCCCCGAAGGGGTAGGCAGAGGAGTGTAGTGCACTCCCACGTTTGACCAATTACTTTTAACGACCCGTGGAATAGGTGAACCTGTTGTCATACACCAGACCCCGAGTCAGTACAAGAAATTCTAAATGATAAAAATTCAATAGTACACCACCCGGGATTTGAACCCAAGACCTTTCGATCGGCAGCCACGTTTGCTTAGTTACGTGGATATAACTTTCACTCTATTATCAGCAACTAATCTTATATAAACTTTAATTGTACCAAATCGCACACTCTTGTGTTCACGAAATATTTTAAAAGAGGTACTAATGTAGGTACGGAATATTAAAAGAATAACATTCGCACCATTACGTCAATTTTATGTAAGCACTCCCATTTGATTGATAGAGGTGTGTAATATTTTTAAATACAATTTTATCAGCTCGTGATCGACAGATCCATTAGATGACCCTTAAAGTTAATTGACTTGTGCATAAACTATAGCTATACTGGGATTTAAACTTTGACCCTTTCGTTATGTAAGCGTTTTATAAATATATAATTTAAAATGTACTGCCTTAACTCACGTACATACGTTTTTCGGGAAGCTCGACTAGTTTCGGACCTGCACGAGGCCGCTCCTCATGAGCTCCCGCCGTTTGCAGCAAGGTCGCGGCGGAGTTTTATAAGTAACTAGAACTTCTCAGGGATACTATAACTTAACCAATTATGTTTTCCTGCAGTGACCAGAAAAATATTAAAAAATCCTGTTCGTTGTTTAATGAACCTGTCTGTCAGCTGTAATTTTCATTTATTGTGACTGAATAATACAGTTTGCGTATTTTTCAGTGTAGCAGTTTCATAGCGGCAGACTATGCCCTTAACCTTCTCATTATGAGAGAAGACCCATATTCCAACAATGAAATGATATGAGGGTCGATTAAAAAAAAAAACTTTACTGCCTCCCTCGTCGAGTGGTTGCAAGCGCGACTGCCGAACGGGAGGTCCTGGGTTCAAATCCCGGGTAGGGTACTATTGGAATTTTCTAATTTAGAATTTTTAGTAGTGACTCGAAGTATGGATCTGTGCGCGGTGCATAGCATTAGGCTGACTGGATACTGACTGACTGGACTGCTGACTGGACTGGACTGGATATAATTGGTTAATCAAGAATTTGTTCTAATCAATAGAGTCCTTTCAAATGCATTATAGCAAATAATTGTTCCTTCAGTAATTGTATAGGATTTTGTATCTCCACTATTTTAACAAATATTTATGAGTCCGAAAGAGATAATACCACATCAAACAAATTCCCCATCGCATTAAAATATATAGTACAAAAAAGGTAAATAGTCACAGCTAACAAAACAAATTTCCGGGGTAGAAGTAAGTACCTTCCGTGAATTTACCGAACTTGTCGTGCGTCAAAAGCGAGGTATACCATGATATTTCGGGCGCGGTAGAAATATAATATGTAATAGTACACAGGATTCATTAGTTTAACTCAAGTATAGTTTTCACGACAGTCCTACTAGTTTCCAGTCTAGACGAGTCCTTCTTCATGAGCTCCTGCCGTTCGCAGCGAGGTCGCGTCGGAGACGACGTGAGTTAAGCAGGTACATATATAATCATGTATATAAACACTCACGTAACATAACAGTTTTAGAAGTTTACAACGTCAAAACGAAATAAATGAGTCAAGAGGTCAGTAATAAATGAAAGTTAAAAAAGCCTTAAAATTTGTCAAAATTTAAATAAAATAAAATATGTAAACATTTGTAAAGATTTGTATTTATTACAATACATTATTCAGTGAGTGAGTTACAGTTTTCCAAGAACATCAAGTGTAACGTTCGTTAGCTCCTGCAATATTTGAACTGCAATAGTATTTCTTACGTTACATTGCTCTGCTGAGTTCTTCAGGCGCTACTTATCAGTCATCGGTTGTAATTTTGGAAAGATATAAAATGAGCATAAAGTAAAAAAAAATGTTTTAATACATTCAAAGTGTTTATGTAACTTGCTAATTACAGTTGTATTTTAATTTATAACTACAAGTTTATTTGAAAATATGAATACAAGATTAAAACGAACGTGAGACATGTCACAGAAATAAACTATTCATGAAAGTTGAAACATGATTAGGAACAATTTTTTCCTTCCAATTGTTCAATTCAATTACTTACTATTTTTAGTGCCTAATAATAGTGTTAAATGAGTTTTAAGTCTTCTTTCATTATCTACTGCGCATCACCTCTAACATAAAAGCAACATTTTGGTTCTACTAAGTCTACCTTATGGAAAACATAATATATTCTATATTATAAACGTCTATTTATAAACCACAAGCTCAGTTTTAGTTGGAAATACATAAATCGACTAGATATACCCAAACCCAAGACATCGATAGACAAGGGTCAGCCATCAATCGAACCCGGGACCGTGTGATTTGTCAGCGACGTTGTAAACTACCTGCTGGCCGGGTTTTTATACGGTAAAGACGTTTTATTAACAGCCCTCTTGCTATATACTACTCGAAGAATTATTGACTGACTATTCATTCATGAGTGAAAGTATTCATTCATGAGTGAAAGTAGTCAATTAACTTCATTCATCGTTCATTTTAGGAACTAAGAACGATTAATATTTACGTAATGGGTGATGGCGTTCAATAACATTTTGTGACTCACTCTCATTCATCTCCACTCATTGAGTGAGACTTCAATAATGTTACAAAACTAGTTGAGGAACATGCAGGCATATAATTTTTATACATTACTGCGTAAAACAATACCAAGTTCTCTAGCATATATCTGCTAACCGCGCCCTTTGACACCGAAAGTGTACATACGACCAATTCTTTTCAGCGGCTAAATGAATGCTGCGATGATGAATAAAGTAATAAATATAATAAAAACAGTGGCCTTTAGGCAATAAGTTAATTTTGTTTTCATCGTTACTACCCATTTTATTTTGTGGGAGTCCATTGCGAAGACGCACAATAATATACCTATCTGTGGGTACGAGTGGATAAGGTACAAAAAATACCCTTGTTAGAAATAAAAGCGACTCACTCGCAAGATCCCGGCCGATGATAGCGAGACAGGAGATTAAGTAGCGATCCGATACAGGGTCTAATGACGGGTCTCTAAGATCGCGCGTTTGCACTTAATAGTGGCCGTCTGTGGGTTAGGGGTCGCATCGACCTGTATGTTTTGGTGTTAACATTAGCAATTTTGGTATATGTAATGTTTTGCACATAGAGTTGATAACACTAAAATGCTATTACTTTACTTTAATAAATTGGGTATTTGAAAGGCGTTAAGTGTCATGAACATCTTGATGTTTTGGGTCATATTATAGTTCTATCGATTCCTAACAGGGAGAAAAATGACCTAATATTTGTTTGCTGGGTCTCCCTGAAGGTGGTGTTTGTTAAGCAGTTTATCAGCTGAAAAACAGTCTTTTTACCATAGCACAGTCTTTGCCTAGTTTGACATGGTATTATGATATATACCTGGATATCTCAGGATACATATTTTTTTGAATCATTTCAATTCCATCAGCTTTATATCCATTAGAAACCAATGAAGGAATGTTATATAGTACAGCCCTGTGTACAAAAGTAGCTATCGAACAGTACATAATCCGCAGCCACAATAGTCCCGTTTCCCGTTGAATAATTCCTTGCCATTCATCCTGCTGCAATCAAATGATTTACGAGTGCGCGCCACCAGCGGCTCCTTGCGCTGCGGCCGCGATGGATGGACCGCATTTATACACATTGCAGCGCTGGACCGGATTGTGTTATTCCGTTCAGCTATGGTACAGCTTTACTGTATAATGATTATTATTTATATATTGTCATTCATTTATTTACTACTGCTTCTTTGGTCTAGACGGCTGCAAGTGCGACGGCTAAATCAGAGGTTCTGGCTTAGATCCGATTGGAATTTTTTAACTGAGGTTTTCTAATAGTAGCACGCAGTCTGGTTTCGTGCCCGCAGTATAACATCAGACTCATCCTCTGTTCGATGAGACATATAACATTAAAACGTAGAAGAATGTAGGTACTACACTCCACTGCTCCCCCTTCAGAGACATACAGGCAAGAGGTTGTTTTATTCTGAAATAAATTATGAACTTGGCATTACCAAATGATTTTTGTTCGCCGGCGTTTTCCTCCTGACCTACCAATGCCTAATGGTCTCGAAGTAACAAAGCCGATAAATGAAAGAATGAAGCCGCGATTCGACATCTTAAACAATTTCGGCCGTCAAGATATAAATTACATATGTCTTGTCTTATTAAGCCATATATATAATAAAACGCGTGTATTATATAACATAAGTTATATTTAAACGACTAGTAACAGAAAGTGCTCAGCTGGCCGCCCAATCGTTCATTTAGCTGCAGATGTAGCTGCACAGCGGTACTCGACCGCAGCGCTTGCAGAACTACTGGAATATTGCTAACATTTACACTTCTAAACATCGGTACAGTGTATACGAGCACATATGGAGTCGAACTGAACCACTAAAGAGATAATATTAAATTGCAGCTTACATTTGAGCCGACAGGAAGAATCGTCACCTAATTAGTTATTGTTCATTTGTTCATTTTATGCCGGTCACGTACTGTACATAGTATTTTGACAAAGACGCGCAGTTTTTTTTTTAAATCGCACGCGTTGAATTTCATTGGATATTTTGATGATTATATTGCAATTTAAAACTTTTTCAATAACTGCAAATTTTTTGTAAGTAATGTTGTATGTCATCAATAACGGATACTTCCCACATTTGTTTCACTTAAATACCCGTACAACAGCAATACTGCAGATGTTATTAGAGTTATGTACATGAATAACGTTCCCTGCGGAATCTGGACCCATTAAAAGCTACAGTGATTTCGTTCGCTGCGCAATGCACCTGCATTATTTGCATATAAACAATTTCAATATTAAACAAACAGCAGGCAAAGTGAAACAATAAATGTCTTTATTTCGCGACAAAAAAGCGTCGCGACTGAATTTAGGGCCGTCTACATGGGAATTCATTGAGATTATATCAGGATTTACGACCAATATATCCGGACGAGGTCCATCGGTGATTTAGTGGGGGTCGAAATTGGTGCATAAGTTAGCACGGCGCAATGGACGCGGACACTGTGATGTGTCCGATCCCAATTGGGTGAAATGATAACAGTTTTATTTCTACTGTTATAATAGGATAGGTGCTATATTTCAATAGAATTTTTAATAACTATTTTTAGTGTTTTTACGCAAACAACATTCGAAAAATAAAAAAGGGCAATATTAGTGTTTCAGTGGAACAATGTTTGTCGAAAGGAAATACCTACATACCCGTATGTAATAAATTATTGTTCTCTGTGCAGTTATAACATAAATGCAGGTCCCTTACAGAGTTCACAGAGAGCATCGGGTGCCATTTATCTCTATCCGTGCAGACTTTAGATGTTTCTTCTACTTGTAAACCTACGAGTGTAATGTCACACTTACTTCCCATAACAATTTAAAAAGCTAACAATTATGACTTATGCAATTCGTGATTAATTTCAGAGCTGGATATAGGTCTGCAATCCCTAGCCCGACGTTAATGGAGAGCCGGGCCGGGAAGCAGGTGCGTCCCGACCACGTCCGGGATAAATTGTTTTTGTTTGCAATTGCACTGTTCCGAATGTAGGGGGCGCCGTTGCGCTGCAAAGTAAGTAATTGCAAGTTTCTCAGAGCCACGGAATGATTTCAACGTTTTAATTGGAATATTAAAACAGCGGCCTTAACTAGTGCACATGTGTGACATGTTGGAATACAAACATTCATTTGATTTTGCCCACATAGACAAAAACTAATTCTTCTATTGTAAGTAACACATCGGTGATGTCTGTTGTTACAGAGGGCGACGGTGGCCACTCACCAGCAATTAAGCTTTCTGCCTGTGTACCATGCTTTCCAAAATTAAAAAAAATGTTGAAACAATTAACGCTATCAAAATTTACTTTCTAAAAACCGATTCCTTTAAAACACATAACTACTTAACATCGATCGGCGAGAGAAATAACTCGATCTTAACACACCAGCTACAAGCAGTGTTACCCCCATAAGCGAATAATCGAGTCCCTGACTTCTAGAAACTGACTCTTTGGATTTCGTTGACATACATGTAACAAAATTTATATACAGTTACTTGAAGTTAACAAAGATGGATCGGATTGTAATGTAAATTTGATGTAACGTAACACACATTTTTAAACTGATCATATACAGTTACTTGAAGTTAACATAGATGGATCCGATTGTAATGTAATTTGATGTAATGTAACACACATTTTTAAACGGAAATGTCTTTTTTTACACATAATTGTATTGGCATTTATTTTTTCTAACTAATGGTCTTATTCAAAATTTTTCTTACACAAGATCTCAATTGTGACATGGAACCAAATCTATCAGTGTGAGCTAAACACCTAAGTTAAACACTAACATTTTCTAAAAGATTAGAAGATAAATAACTACTGAACTGGTACAATCTAAAATATCTTCTAAACTTTTTGCAGATAAGGGAAGATCGGGTAGTGAGAGATAAGTAGAGAACCATCGAGAAAGAAACGTAAACTACAAACGACAGTTACACAAACAGTTCCAGCTCGAGGAGTACCGAGTAAATACCCCGCGGCTAACATCTTAATGTTGTTGCTAGTGACGGGACCCTATCGATGTTATAATGTCAATGTATCGATGGCGCACTATCGATCGTTTAGTTACTCATTTTCGCTGTAAAATATTTATTACGTCTTGCTTTTCATTGACAGAATATAATATCGGTTGTGATATATAATATGACAGTGTTTACAAAAGGACATGGTAATAAAAATTATGTGTAATTAATTAATAACAAAATTAAACCGTAGAATCCATTAACGTTTCCCTCACTCCGTCTCCGTCGGGACCTCGCTGCGAGCGGCGAGAGCTCATGAGGAAAGACCTCGTACAGGTCCGAAACTAGTCGGGCCATCCCGAAAAACGTACGTGAGTTAAGCCGGTACATTTTCAATCATGTTTCCCTCATTGCTTCCATTGGATTAATGTAACCATAACCAAGCTAGAAATATAAACAGTTTCCATATTTTGAGACTGAATACTAAGATACATGTATTATTTTTTCGTTTTCTACATTATCGTCGTAAAAGTATAATAACTAGGTATTAATACCAACTCAGTCATCTGTACACGGAGTCATTTCTCCCACCAGCATTTTTTGTCTAAGTGTCTTATGCTGTTGACCCTAATGGCCTGTACAGCTTCACCGGGTTTTAGTGACGAGCCCAAGTGGCTCCGCCTGAATTACCCAGCGGCATATAAAAGTAATGTGCTTTTATTTGACCAGTTATCGACTATCGGCACTCGAAACGGCGATGCGTTACGCCCGTTAGCGGTCTCCTCTCTCCGATTTATCGATAGTTGACGCATTTTAATGTCTCTGTGCGGTTACAGTTGCTGCACTGGATTTATATGAACATCAAAATATCGTCATACACTAAAGGTGCAAAGTTTCATTTGTTGTATATGGGAAACGTAACATCACGCCTGTAATCCCCAAAGGAGTAGGCACTGCAGTGTAGTACACTCCCGCGTTTTACCAGTTACGTTCAAGTCCCATGGAATAGGTGGTGAACCTATTGGCATACATCGGGTACTGATCCAGACTCCGAGTCACTACTAGAAATTCTACACTAGAAAATTCCTATAGTACCCGACCCGGGTTTCAACCAAGGACCTCCCGTTCGGCAGTCGCGCTTGCAACCACTCGATCAACGAGGCAGTGAGTACACAGTAATTTTATTATAACACTAGTATTTGGAGGTCAAATTAGAGTGGATGAATATATATTCAGATAAGTTAAAGTAAATATAACAATAAAAAGAAGCAGGCAGAAGCTGAAAGCCGCTTGCCAAGAACTTAGCACAATGACAAACACTAGCAGAGGCTTATATCTAGCAATGGACTAAGATTATGATAAGAAAATTTTCATATAAATAAATATACACCTTAAAAGGTAAACACTACATATCATTATAAAATTCGACCCAAACGTCACAAAACTATTGACATCCTAATGAACAAATTCTTCTAACATCGTATTAATTTTATCGATGTAACTTAATGCGCTGCCCCACCGCTCAGCTGGTCGCGATCAATTAGCCGATAAGCGTGTACGTCTCGCAACAGGAATGCCGACGCGGCCGTGTGTTGCACTCCCGGCGAGCGAGCGAATATCGTAAAGCGATGCTAAGCCGAAAATAGCGGAGAGTTTCTTCCGCCTCCCACATTGTAAATGTTACTATAACTAAGGGATTTAATAATCAATTGTTTTATGTACCAGTTTATTAGTCTACCCAATTTCTGTAAATCTATCGTGAATGTTTGCTGAGGGTAGATATTTAGGGTGATTTATAGCATTCATGCAGAGAGGTCATACACCGGCTCTTGTATATGAATAAATGTACATTCCTTCCTACATTGCTTCCTCAGAAGGGTGTACTAATAAGTTACAGCTCAATATATTTTTATGAGGGTTTCGTTTCAAGAAAATTATACTATAAAGTTACAAAGGATCAAGCATTTTAAATATTAGAGTGATTTCTGTCATATTTTCTTACGTCATTTTTATAAAGCACCTAGCGAGTTAAAATGTTATCATTGCTATCCGCAAAGTAATCAAAACACATTGTTTAGAAAATCCTTCATCAATCTATCAAAATGCATGTCTAACACTATGTATATGCTAAAGATTTTTTACTGCAACTGTTTATTGCTAAGCGCCAATACATCATACACTCTTTCTCTAATCTGCCGCCGCCAAAAGCTGCCCCGCCACGTGGATGAGACGCAAGACTCTTAATCGGTACATTGTGTTAGCGAAGACGCTGTATATCTGTTAGTCCGAACGAACGCTCAACTCCACGGTCCGCCACGGTTCCCGCTCGTTTAGATCTGAAATTAGTTTGGAAGCTTAACGGCCCGTTTAGCGGTGTGAACGTGTTTGTTTCAATTATTGGAATTCACACACACAAGCAGCCCGTCATTGTCCACTGCTGGACATAGGCCTCTCCAATGGCACGCTTTGGAATTCAATGGAACGGAAATTAATTTTCCGAAGTAATAAAACCGACTGGAACAATGTGTAATATTGTTTTATTTATCTATTTGTGGAATTTGTGAGTTATTGTATGTATTGTGCCTTTACTTGCTTACAACTTAGACTCATGATAAAATGTGGAAATATAATATTTTATGATAATGACAGAAAAAGAAAGAAAACTAAATAATAATGTACATTTAATAATACACGTCGGAAAATAAATACCATTAATAATGAAATACGTTACGTTTCATATAAAGAAATATTAGGAGTAAATGAACATGTAACAAACAGTGAGACAATATATAACATACATATGTACCACTCGTCATATATTTTATAAACATTCACGTACCTATCTTCATTGTATTAACCTACGTTTTCGTCATTAAGCGTTTATTAATTTTCCACAAAAAAAAAAGATTTTAGTAAAATAACATAACATCACGCCTGTTATCCCCGAAGAGGTAGGCAGAAGAGTGTAGAACACTCCCACGTTTCACCAGTTACATTTACGTCCCACTATGGAATAGGTGGTGAGCCTATTGCCATGC
>DWJK01001169.1:0-17904 GCA_018248815.1 Croniades pieria auraria | reverse complement strand
AAACGCACTTTTGTAAAGAGGTGCGCGCCATGGATTTGAACCCAGCACCCCCGGAGTGAGAGGCCGAATTCTTAACCACTAGGCTATCACTGCCAGTAAAAGTTTTTAAAGCTATCACTGTGGCAGTGATAGCCTTAAAAATTTAATTTTTATAAACTTGCATTTACAAAAGAAGAAAATGGTAGTGAAAAAGAAGTGCCCCCAATCTGTAAGGATAAATGTATTTGGAACTTTGTACTTTCTATCTACCCCTTAAGGGGGCCAGCCACACTAAGATCATCAGATTACAATACAACAATAACATCTTTCAATATAAATTAATAGTCATATTAATTAAGTCCATATGCAAAGTTTATTTACTATATCTAGTTTGTATTCCACATTGAAATGTGCATGTTCCAAAGAACAAATTAGATATGTAATATATTTGTGTCATTGGTCTAGTGGTTGCAAGCGCGACTGCCAATCGAGAGATCCTAGGTTCAAATCTTGGGTCGGGTACTATTAGATTTTTCTAATTTAGAATTTCTAGTACTGACTCAGAGTTTGGCAATAGGCTCACCACATATTCCATGGCACTTAAACGTAACTGGTGAAACGTGGGAGTGTACGACACTCCTTTGCCTACTCTTTGGGGGATTACAAGCGTGATATTACGCAGTATATTAATTTAATTTTTTAATATTTTTTCAGAATGGTCTCCTTCTGAAACACAATGGAATCAAAGTTTCGTTACAACAAGCCTATGCGTTATTGCTTCGAAATAAAAAAGCGCGGGTGAAATATAAGGTTTATGCATCATTGAGTAGGTTGGGTTATAAAGTTTATCGGCATCACTTGAAACAAGAACCTGTTGAATGTGAAAAAAGTGTTGATACCTCTCATATCTCAAAAGAGGATGCAGATAAAATGGGGTCAAATTGTAACACCCAGAACGAAAATAACTGTGAAGCTGCATCAACATCAAATCATAACAGTTGTCATGTAAATGAATATGGCAATAGTAAAGAGGAAGAAGAAACAATTCCAGTAATACCAATGGACATTTCTGGTAAGATAATTTTTTTGATGTCTGTAGTTTCTTACATTCACAGTTGAATACCTTATTTTTATTTATTATTGCAACGTCAATTATGAGTTTAACATATGAACATACAGAAGTTTTAGAAGGTTTGGAAACATGAGAAACATAGAAAGTACCTTTTACCATAGTTATCTTTAAGCTCAGTTTGTGTATATTTGTTATGGCTTCAAATTAATTTTCCCAAACTACTAAAAATCTATTTTTTGGTGTTGCATATAATATTAGCTGTATTACAAAGCCTGTTTTATGTAGTATCTGTGAATTAATGATATGTAATTCTGCAACTAATTGTGAATTTTTTTTATTTTCAATTGATAATGTTTCTCTTATTGCAACTGATCGATTGTAAATAAACAATAATCATATTTTTACCTCCTAACGAGATTGATAGGGGAAGCAATCCTCTTTATTAGAAAACTTTTCCTTAAAATTTAAACACTTTCAGATCTTCCCTCGGATCACCTGTACACGTTAGTTAGTTAGTTACGTGTTAGTTACTAGTTGTTGATATTTTTGTCCACAGATAGTCAGAAGCAAAAAGATTGTAAGGATCACAAGTGTAATATAGAAACAGACCAGGCTACCTTATCAAGAGAGTCAAAAAAGACTCATACAAATTTTAGCAAAGTTGAACGTTCAAACTATATTAAACACAAAATTAACAAACTTAAAAGTAGAAATCTCAGAGCACTGAAGGCAGATTTATTACACAGTTGTTTTGAAATCGTACCAGATTTTACTAAAAATCGTATAGTAACAATGAAACCAGCTGACAAGCGCTACGTGCCAGGATTGGTTGTACCGGGAAACAGTAGATACATTGTAGATATAGATAAAATACGTACAACTTCAACAACCTCAGAAGAGAACTCTACGACATCCAGTCCATCTAACGAGTCTACAAATGCTATGTATTGTTCACATGAAAGGCACACGTCACCAAATATTAACTACACCAGTAGCTGGACGGACTTTAATTTCCGATTTACTCCTCAGCCAAACCCCTTCAGAATTTTTAATTATTGGAGGCCCCAAACGAATTTCAATTATTTTCACTTTAACATGACCTTTCAAAGACCATTCCAATATCCACAATTTGGTCCAAGAATAATAATGAATCCGTCTTTACAACCGCTTTTTGTACATAATGTTAACGAATGTGTAAATTTTAGTATTAATGATAGTGTACCCAGCAGAAAAAGGATCAGAGAACAATCGAAAAAAGAACACTTTGACTTAATTAACAAGCTTGCTTTGTTGGTTAAAAAATCTATTATAGAACTAAGAGTATCAGATCAAAATGTTAATAAACTGAAACAGCTCATTCAGACATACAATGCGAGGTACAAGAAAAGACTGCGACTTTCAGACAATTTTACCCTGATTGATGACGAGAATATAATTGAAACTATTGAATTGGACGAAGAAGGCGAACAGACATCTAAAAGATTTCGAAAAGACGAAGACACTGTCGCTTTCGATATTAAACTACAAAAACTCAAACAACTAACCAACCAATTAAAGAGTCTCAAATCAAATCATGGAATTAGTTCTCAACACAGAAGAATGTTCTCTAAGCTGTTAAGAACCTTTAATAATTGCTACAATGTCGATTATTATGTTGATGATAATTTTGAAATTGTTAACAGAAATGATTTGACTATAAATTCTTCGTCATCCGACAGCGAAACAGTTTCAGAAGCAAATCCCACTCCGAGCACAAGTAAAAAGCTAAAAAATCCATTTTCAATCCTAAAGCAACTTTCAGATAGACAAACAGAAGAAGAGCCCGCCGCAAACACAAGTAAATATGAGCTAGCCATTGTCCAACCTGCTTATAAATACAGCAAAACTTTGGTACAGACGTTCAAAAATGGATGGTTACCTAACGCAACAAACTTTGGAAGACCAGAAATAGTGTCAAGTAACCTTGCCGGAGATTTTGTGGACACAAGAAAAGAAGAGTTAATATTTGATTTTATAAAAATACAACCAGATAAGTTCAGCAATTGGTTAGATATAAAAATTTCATTTTTACAATGTCTCCAGCAAACGTCAGAACTGTTTAATTACGGTGCAATACAAAAAAGGTGTAGATTAAACAGTCTAATCAAACTAGATGACCTTAATAACGCAGCCTCAGTATTAAAAAAACTGAACATTTTCCAACAGAACCAAACCATTAGAGGAGATACAAATCTCGCTATTGATTTCGATGTTTACAGCAGAGACGTGCAAAATTTCAAAAAATCGAATCGCCCTCTACCTCATTTTCGTGTGATATGTTTAAGGTAAGTTCTGTTATCTGTATACTGTCATTCGTAATTGTTTTTCTGCATTGAAGGTAAGACCCTTATACATAGATAAACATGTTGGAATTGTCACTGTTAGCAAACGTGCTATTTTATTTATTATCATCATGAATCATGGAAAATACTTAAAACTTACGACGGTAGTAAATTCGTGAGATAGTAAAGATAATGTTTCTTAAGATCTAAAGATACATTCCATCCATGTTATTTTTAACAATTTTTCGGAAAAATATGGTATTACCTTAAATAGCCATTTATAATTTTTTTTTGTATTGTTCCAGAGAATCATCTACTTTGCCGTCTGCAGCGGATATTGCCAGTTTACATTCTAAATACAAAGACAATGTGACCGTTATGTTTGCAGTGGTTGGAACTGGTTCCATCTCATACTTGCAGGCTAATTCTGTGGATTTACCTGTGTATATATCGAGTAATAATAATACAGTTTAATATATTTATATAGTGGTTTTATTTTTAAAATTCTTGCAAAATTTCTGTATCAATAATCTCAAACTATACCATGAATAACTGTAATTTAAAGTTGAAGAAATTTCCAGAATAAAGCGCATAGAATATTGTAAAATCGCTTTACGTACTTTAAAAGCAACAATAGCGATTGTCACTAACTGTGAAACAGTTTCTGCTTCGGTATGAAGAAAATTTACCAACTAACAAAATTTATAGTATAGACGACCATCTCAGTTCTTCGATTTGGTAACACATCTTTGACCAACTTTGAATAGAACAAGTACAAATCACAGTTATATTAATTAGATTCATTCGTACAAATAATATTATTAATAGCTAATACTATAGATCTAATCGAAATATGAAGAAATTTCTTTAGAAATGAGCAATTTATGTACATAAATACATACATACCTAAATAAGTTGCTCAAATCCGTGGCTGACAACGGTCACCTTTACATACTGGCTGCTCTCGCATTTGATATATTTAATGTTGAATAAGAAATAAATTAAATGCTTTTCTATCACATATTTTATTAAATTTAAGTACATTTACTTTATATTATGATATTAGTTAATGATTTTAAATCTAAGCAGATTAAAGCTTCACATTATAAGCATCTATATGGCACGTAACGGCGGATGGCTTAGTGCAAAATGTATAACTACATACTAAATCGTGTATGTAAATAGTTTCGTTACAATAAACATTATTAATAATTAATTGAAAATGGATACGACTGTATTATAAAGTCTATAACTATTGTTATCAACAATAGCTTACAAAATTCTTCGTTAACTCGTATACACAACCTTTGATTTACAACACTTCCTTAGACTTACTTTACACAGGTACTTCACGAACCAAGTTGATATCTCAGCTAAATAGTGACATCCGGAAAGTTGTTTAAATACATTTTTTTAATTAATGGCGAAATAAGTAGGCAAATTGATCATATATGATGTTGTTTATGATAAAACAAATAAATATAAGCAGTATTAATTGCCACCCTGACTGAAAATGGTTAACAGGTTTTGGAAAGACGGTAACGACTTTTAAAACTATAAACCCAGACCTTGTTTCAAGACAAGGGAAAAAGAATTAATCTACAAACTACATAAATGAAATATTATAGTTAAGTACTCTGTGATCTATATCTGTTATCCTGTGGTTGGAAATTACAATTTACATAATACAGTATGTTTTCCTTGAATTCAACAGTCTGTGGGATGTTCGAACAGAATTATAATCGAGTCAGTATACTATCTTTTTGACTACGTTTAGTTAAAAAAGCTTAAATGAATATGAAAACCATACAAATAAAAATAATGCTGAAATTGTAGAATAGCGAAATTAATAAAGTATTTAAAAAAAAACGACGAGTACTAAATCGCCCGAATGACTTGTCCTAATCACGTAATGTTTGCAACGTCTTTGTTTGTTGTAATTATTATTACTTACTATTCGTCTAACAAAATGTATGCATAAATTATAAATAAGTATACTTAAACATACAATTACGTGTAAATACTTATTGTATAGAAAATAAACTATGCAGTTAATTTTGTGCGCGACTGTCACTATTACTACAAAGTAAATAATTATAGGTTTGATTAATACCGTTTGATTAAAAGGTTCTCGGTCGCGACCTCGCTGCAAGCGGCGGGACCTCATGAGGAAGGAGCTCGGTACAGGTCCGAAACTAGTCGGGCAATCCCGAAAAACGTACGTGAGTTAAGCCGGTACATTTTTAATCATGTGTATAAATACTCACGAAACATTTATTAGTAAAATTACAGGTTTCGTTACTACAATGTAAGAACACTGAACAGTCGTCGCTTTGTTTGAAAGAATTTAATTTAATCTTAAATTGTACGTAGTTTTTAAATTAGCTTTTTAAAGCAGAACATTCCCGTTTAATTATAGTGTTACAGACTTACAAATTTATGTACAACTGCTTCTGAGACGAATATAACTTATTCACAGCTCTCTTAATAACAGCTACTCTAATTTAAGTAAGGTTTGTATTGGAACATTTAAAGTGAACATAACTTTGAAAAAAATGTGTATTTTTTAAAAGCAAGGCACATTATATTACTGTCGTTGTGGCCAGTAACTGTAATTAAAAGCTATATAAAAACAATTTCATAATTAACAATTACTATCAAAATACGCGAACGTAGAACTCTTATGGCGAATAATTAAACGTTTTGCATTGAAAATCCTGAATATTAAATGATTACTAATGGACAGGAAAGATTAAGCGTATCACTTATAATGCTTGCTAATACATAAAGTCTAATTGAATTAACTGGCTATGCTTTGGTTTTAAAATGTAAATAATCATTTATATCTTTGCAGAGAACTCAGCGGTAACAGCGCTTTTGTGTTTTATGTTTCGATTTATTTATTAGCGCTAAAAAGAACACGTGTATCAAGTATGCTAAATTTCAAGGCCAACCGAAATTAATTCCAGAAAGTTCATAAAACCTCTCATTGAACGGCTTGTAAAATTCTCTGAGTCGCTCTATAGCTACTGAGTCGATATGAGGATGGTTTCTGCCTTTGGTTTTTCCTAAACAGTGCGGTACAGAATTACCTTCCGATTTGAGTAGACAAGGGAAACCCTTAGTGGAGTTGAAGTAGAAGTGCTTCTCGGTTATCACGTGTTTTAATCCTAAGAAATCCTGAAAAAGAGAATGGAATGTATAGCCATTTTTATTCAACAGAAAACACAATGCGGAAAATGTCTAAGTGAGCTTGAATTCCTGCAGCATTGCGAAGAGTTTCTTCATTTTGACTTTAGCTTGGTTAACTTTAGAATCTCGTTATTCATAATCAATGTGCTGATACTTGATGTATTTGTTTGGTTCCTTGAAGAATTTGGCGCGGATGAAACAATTACCTGAACCCTTGCCATCTCAGCAGCTGGGTCAGCAACGAGTCTCTCCCCACTGATCAGCAGTAGCCGAGACCGAGGGAACCTTCGTAGCCAGCGTCTGAGAGGTCGCGCGTATATTCCAAGTCTTACTGGTGGCCACGTGGCATCCACTACTGACCAGGGACCACCCCAGCCGATAGTGCTGTTGACTAGCGCTAAATCTTCGAATCGCGGAAGTGTCGGCCTCTTGCTTCGGAAAAAAACCAAGAACATAAAATTACTTCTTTTATTGGAGAATTCTTATAGTCCAGATTCGTATTGTCCCTATAGTGTAACTTTTAACTAGAGTGGCTATTAAAATTAAAAAATCGTATATTTTGCAGACTCTGCCATCACTTGTGTCATTATCTTTATATTATGTTCGTGATCTGATTGTCTCTTAAAAGGACAAAACTTCCTTAATGCTGTGGTTAAAAAATAAGTTTACCTTGCAGACTGAGTATAGTCACTGATAGCTCTGGTGACTGGATCTCGGACCACTGCTAGCAACTTCACTGATGGATTCATTGCGTACACACGTTTCGGGGCAGACCTCGTCACCCAGTACGACGGCGTCTTCTCCATTGTTATCTGACCATCGAGTGTAGCCGGCATTTTCTCTCTAAAACATTTGTATTAGCCGCTGATAGTACTTTTTGGCTTTATTTCCTTAGAGTCTCCATGAATTTCCAGTCATATTCAAATGCAATAAGAACTGGGGGGGAAATTCTCTTATAACTCACCATTTATCGATATTGATAATTAAAAAAAATATGAATATTAAGGTTTTATGTTAATAAATTGATAAAAAAAAATTGCCATTGTGATTATGTTGCTATGTCATAATATGATTTAGTAAAATATAGTGTGTGAATCACTAACATGTTCGGGTTCAAGACATACCTGTACCATTCAAATCCCTTATGGTAAAATTTATCAAAAAAATGCACTTCCGATCCAGCGGCTCTGACATCCGGGTGCAATCTGTAACCATATGCATATGAGTATTATATTATTTTCTTTAATTTTATTATTAACGGTTGAAGAAAAGAAAAAAAGGCAAAACAGTGTTATGAAAAAAAACCAAAACTAGGTTTTATAGTTCTTTTTTCTGTTTTATTACCAAAGGCAAAAGCAAGTAGATCCCCTGATGGTAACCGGTCACATTCGGCCATGTATACTTCAATATAAGTATATTTATCCTACTAAGTGATACACATTATGTAACTTTATATTATAATAATGTTATACCTCAAAAACTCCAAAAGCGCACGGGTCCCACACTTCTTCACTCCAATAATCAAGGCATCAGGCAGTCTCTTCGTTGGTATCAAATGATGTTGCAATCTTCTATATTTATTTACATCGTCGAACTTATATCCCAAAAGCGATGCAAAACGTATGGTCGCACTTTTATAATCTTTCACATGATTTTTAAAAAAGTGCTGGATACTGAACTACGATTAAAATAAAATAAATTATTCACCTGTTAAAACTGTAAGCCAAGATTTCGTTTAATTAATAATAGTACTATAAAGGTAACACACCATAACATATAAAATATATTATAACGATACATAACTATTTTTCAATACAAAATTACAAAACGTACTTTAACATGAATAGTTTTCACACATTACTGACGTAAGTATTATAAATATACAAACCTTTTTATTGTCAACTAAACAAGTATTCAACACATATAATAAATATAATAGAAATAATAATGTGAAATATATAAATATAGTTCGTTTGGAAGAAGCCGGCAACCATTTCATTGCTACTGATACGATTCATTTGTGTTTTTTGTTATCGTAACGCTATTATCAATTTAATTTTTTTTTAATAATATCCTAATACATTTTCTGACTATAATGATAAATTAAACTGAGATATGTATGAGCACTAACACTGAAACACCGTTTTGAATTCACTGATCTTTGTTATTGAAATGCGACGTAGTAAAAACATTTTGATGTATTTTTGTTTTGATACTGGGAGGTTATTATCTGCAAGAGGTTATCGTCAGCACTATCGTACTCTGCTTTATGATAGCTGAATTGGAAACACTGCAGAGCGCAAACGCGAAGCAGAATCAAAAATAATGGACCTCTGCGGTAAGCGCGAAATACAAATTTATCCGCATTCCATAGTAACAATTTCCCGGAAATGATGTATTGACTCGGATAATTGTACAAGCTACAACATCATGATAATCATCATTATAAGTGCTTTTAATATTCCACTTTTGGGCGCGGGTTTTGTTATAGAACGTTTTAGATTTAAGGTTTTACTCTACCGTGTTGCTTAGTGCAGATTGACATTCCAGGTGGGTTCAATAATAGTAGGAAGATTGTAGGCATTATAGATTTCTTAAAAGTGTAGTCCTTTTTAATTATGGGAGTTATAATGTACTTAAAAAACTGTTATTTTTATAAAAAACTTCGGGATAAGTCAAAACAATATATAATTGTTAAAATAACTACTTATTAATACTATCGTTTTAAAATTATTGCAATATAGTGATTATCATTAAGTGCTTCTGAGTTCGGCTTTTTACACTAGAGTTCTACTCTTTAGTTCTTATTTTTGGAAGTCATTTGGTTATCTGATATGATATATAAGGTTAACCTAAGAAAGAAGAAGGAAGGAAGAAATTAAAAGGATAAGAGAATTAGGAAATCCGCATGCCTTAAAACTTCGACATCATAGTTAATAGGGTAAGTAAAATCGATTAATAGGGTATGTGAAAAATGTTTGATAATGTTCCATTATATTAAATTACTATTGATAAAGAAGTGTAAAACTTTTTACAGATTAGAGGATCAATGAATCTTATATGCAGAAATATCGTTAAAATCAGATTGATTTTGTTCAAGATATAGTCCTTTCAAAGGCTTTATTCCAAATCTAATACAGTACTTCTTTTGAAGCTATTCGGTTTCACTAAAGATCTCGCAAAATTTATTAGAAACTTACTCTACTACATGTATCCGACAATTAACCAATGTTACCAACAATATAACTGTGATGTTCATGTCAGTCAGACGGACAACTAAAGAAAAATAAATTCGGTCGTGTTGAACTTTGAGGCCGAGAAATAAATTAAAATGACAGTCCAACAGCTTAGCTCGAATATTTCTGACGACTCTGATGATATGGTTAGTTTACCATCGGAGGAGGAAATTTATAGGCGAAAATATCAATTGTTGTTAGAGCGATGTGAAGTATTGCAGCAAGATAATGAACGAATAGTGAATAGGTCGGTGTTTTAACGTGTTATTCGCGCGGTATTACTATTTAAACGAAGTAATACAGTTTGTGATGGTTTTAGGATACACGAGGCGAAGAAAATAACAAAGCGGTATAAAAAAGATATAAGATTGTTGATTGAAAGATTAGACAAGCACGGCGATCAGTTTCGTACGGCGACAGTTGAGTTCGATGTTAAACCTGAAATTACAGCAAAAGTTCCTCGTACGGGAGCTAAAACACATCCATCAGGAAAACAAACAGAAAAACAAAGTGCCACTGGAGGCAAAAAGGCTGCTCCCAAACGCAAAAGCAAGGCAGACAAGGTTTTATTTCAATTTTATAATACTTAAATTAAACTATAACTTCAGATTTCATATTTCAATTATTTCGTAACTTTTCTCATTAATTAATTAAATTGCACACGTATGTGCCGCCCACCTAATTTGAG
Source organism: Croniades pieria auraria (assembly GCA_018248815.1). NCBI lineage: Eukaryota > Metazoa > Arthropoda > Insecta > Lepidoptera > Hesperiidae > Croniades > Croniades pieria. Next base: position 7,416 of record DWJK01001169.1, on the reverse strand, counting down.
GGCCCTGCAGAGATCAGCTAATGTTATGCTGTAATATATATCAAATAATAAATTAGAAATGAAAGTATATGAGACCGACCAGTCATATTGTCCCTGAGGACTCATGTGATAGTATTACTACCATCACACTTATAAAATTAGATAGAGTAATGTTACGACTGCTACTTGGTTAGAGAAATAGGTGTTAAATTCTTGTTTTTGATGTTAATCTGTGTTTTCATTCTATAAGTAAGAAGACCATTTAACACAATTTATTACAAAACCTGGTCTTTCATATTTTGGATGTAAATGTTTCATTTGTGTATTAGGATATTGTACATAAACCAGATAATTAACTATGCTTTGGATCACATGGAGTCAATAATATTTCTAATTAAACTAAATCATTAATTGTATTACCAGTTTGCGGTTTCAGTGTACATTTTTCTATGCCTTGCCTTAACTGTCAGGCCATTGTTGAATTTTCTGTCTGGTTTTTGGGTTTTATTTATATTTTTCATTACATGTTATAGTGGTTTTTAGTTTATTTTATAATGCACTGTATAATAGGGAATACTATATAATTCAAATTATACTTAAATCAGATCAAGTCAGCATCATCAAATATTAACCCTTTGCACTCCGTTGTCGCCGTATTTGCGACAATTTGCCTCTATGCATTACTAGGCTGGAGTGCAAAGGGTTAATATATGTTATATTTTCATTTTGTCTTATTAATATTATAGGAATTGATTGAGTATATTTAGTATTTAGTAAAATGTACTAAATTGTATATTATTTCTCCATAAATTAAAAAAAAACGTGACATTACGCCCGTAATCTCCGATAGGGTAGGCAGAAGAGTGTAATACACTCCCACATTTCACTAGTTTCATTTACATCCTAGGAAATAGGTGGTGAGCCAATTGCCATACATCAGGCACAGATCCAGACTGTGAGTAATTGCTAGAAATTCTAAATTAGAATAATCCAATATTACCTGACCCGGGATTTGAACCCAGGACCTCCCGATCAGCAGTCACACTTGCAATCACACGAGCAATGAACTTAATACACAATTAATTTTAATAATTATGTAGGTTTATTTTTAGTATATTCTATAGTATTTTATAAATAGTATAACTATGCTACAGTTCTTATTTCATTCAGACTCTTAAGCATTCTTCTACATTATGTAATTATTATCATTTCAGCCTGAAAGAGATCCGAATGCACCCAAAAAGCCATGCAATGCATTCTTCCAATTTTGTCAAGAACAGAGACCTTTGGTGGTGGCTGAAACTGCAACAGAAATGGGCTCAGAGCCTACCAAGCAGGAGATTACAAGGCAACTGGCTTCAAGATGGAGGGCACTCACACATGATGAGAAAAGGGTAGGCTTTTAAAAATAATTTAATGTTGAGTAGACTATCCAGACCTAGATCCAAAACATCTTAGATATTGATTTTACAAGGCTTTTATCATATAAATGCTATGATGAATGATAATATATGCAACACGGCTAGTACCAATTGGTTTAGAAGTGCTAAAGATCAAGATCACTAGCATGCAATTAGTGTGGTTTATGTCCAGCAGTGGACTGAAATAGACAGATAACAATGATGTAATAGTACTCTGCAAATACATTATAGTAATATAAATCATTTGGCTCCCAAGAAGAATAGTCTCAGCCTCATTCAGTTTTAAGGATAGTTCCATACCAATTAATAAGACAAAGAAAGTGGTGTAGCCAGGATTTTGATGATAAAAATCAACATTTTGTTACAGGTGTATGTAGCAATGTTTGAGAGATCAAAAGAAAAGTATGCAGAGGAAATGTCAGCATACATAAAAAAAGAACAGTGACAATTACTGCAGCAGTCTGATATATCAGACAATAGCTTGTAATGCCCTTGTGATCATCAGCTTTAAGTTAATTATAAATTATATTGTTAATAAGTAATAAATAAATTATATGTATTATCTTATCCCTCATTTATTTTCCACCATTCCAAAGAATCCATTACCAAAATATATACTAATACACACCATGAAAAAAAAATCAAGTCACCAATTTGTTCCCATAAATAATTTTAATAATAAATATACTTGTTGCCACACTTTACCCATAGTTGACAACTTGCATAGAAATCTAATGCTGCCACTCCTAATGATCAAATATCATATATGAAACAGTAGACATAGGCTTTGAAGGATTTTATATTTACTCAAATGCCTTAAGATAAAGGGCAGTGTTAATAGTTTTGAAGGTAGTCACAACGACAAGTTCTAGAATGCTAATAATGTAAAGGCATATTCATAGTTTTGCAGCTTGCTACATGCGGTTGCAGTGGGTTTAGTTTGTATGGAGTAGAAGGTATTAATTTATCCCTTGAAATGATCCTTTTCTTGTCTAATAGCTCTCATTGTTTCAATAGCATCAGATTTTTTGGCATGTTGCATTACAGGAGTCTCTGTAACCCTCATAAAGGGATTATACATTTTCTCTTCAGCTATTGTTGATGGAACCTGAAATAAATGTTAGAAAAATGTATTATCTGAAAGGATATTAATGGTCCCGAAATATCATGTTTCTCATTATGTCTTGGTGAATTTGCGATTTTTTATTACATTTATAACATTGCCATGAAAATTCTGTTTTAAAAGAAATTCACAAATCTTAGTATAATTCAAAATAGCCTTTTTAATAATCAACCAATTTTATACTTCTACATTGTTAGAGTTTAGCTTAGGTAGGATTTTAAGCAGAATAGCAAAAATGATAACATAAAGAAGCTCACTGTTGGTTTCCCTTCCTCTCTTCTTTGCTTGGACCAAGCAATCTTATTCTTAACATTCTCATTCTCTGGTTCAACATGGGCCGCAAACTTCAAGTTCTGCAAAGTATACTCGTGGCCACAGAATATCTTGGTTTGATTAGGGAGATTGCCCAGTATGTCAATGAGGGCTTTATGCATTTGCTCAGCAGTGCCTTCAAAAAACCTGCCACAACCGCCCAGGAATAAAGTGTCACCTAGAATTGAAAAGGTGAAGATACACATAAGTCCTAATTTATGAACTATGGCACATAAAATTTGCTCGATATGCACTGATAAAAAGTTAAAAGGATGAATGGTATTAATACCAGTGTATATTAATTATTAGATCGTTTTTATGTTTGTATTTACCCAGGGAGGTAATTGGAAGATTATTTAAAGAATATTTATTTAAGGATATTGTGTGCATTTTGATGTGTATTATTATGTGTATTTTATTACAAAGTTTTAGCACACTGTATAATTTTTGGATGTATTAATTAAAAAATAAAAGTACCACGCCTGTAATCTCCGAAGGGGTAGGCAAAGGAGTATAGTACACTCCCACAAATCACCAATTACATTTACATCCCATGGAATAGGTGGTGAGCCCATTGCCATACAGCTGGCACAGATCCAGACTCCGGGCAACTACTAGAAATTCTAAATTAGAAAAATCCAATAAAACCCAACCCGGGATCTGAACCCACCTGGGTGTGACTGCATATCAGGAGGACCTCCTCCTGATATGCAGTCACACTTGAAGCCACTTAAGCAACGAGGCAGTACTAATTTAAAATTCATTTCTAGAACTGTTTTTTAATAATGTCTTGTTGGCACAGTGCAAGGCTTATTTTATAATAATTTGAAATCATTACAAATAATGCCCATTTTATTAATTGTATGTTGTCTTCACTAGAATAAATCTTCTCTATTCTGTCTTACGCTATCTTTATTGGTAAGAAAGATAGAAAAAATAATAAGGGTTGTGAAAAAGAAGACATGCATGGACGTATGACATGCAAGGATCCTGAACAGTCAATGAATTTATTGTGTGCAGAGGTTTTAATATCAGGTTAATAATTTACAATCATGTCATATTCAAATCCTAGTATTTTCTCCCATTCGGTTCATGTATATTGTCACAATTATATTCCATAATGTATCATAATGTCACACCTACATTTCCCTGAAGGTGTAGGCAGTCATGTAGTGGTCCCATGTTTTACCTTTTATATATTCAATAAAAAAGTTTCAAAAAAACAATCTAAAAAGTGTTTACCGGTGAACACAGCAGCATCATTTCCTTCCTCAGGGGCAGTTACAAAGTAACATATGTGGCCAGTGGTGTGGCATGGAGTGAACAAACATTCCACATTCAAATGTCCAATGTTGAATTTTGTGTTGTGCTGGACTTTTTTTGTCAAAGCACCAATGCGATCATCCCCTCCATACACTGTCAGACCAGGGTGAAGCTTGACCAAATCTTCGTTACCTCCTGCATGGTCCCTGAAAGAACAAATAAATTTCTTTTTAATATTCAAATCATAAATTATATCACTCAAAATTTTAAACAAATCTTCAATTAGGTTTTAGAGCACATATCTCAGTCAGTAAGCATCAAAATAGAAAGCAACCATATTCAAAAATATGACATGGGATTGTGATATGACAAAATTTACAAAACAATGGGCACACATTGGATGTAGAATGTGAAATACCTATTTTACTTAGAGAAAGAATGGTATACCTTTATCATGTTATGGAACATCATTAATTGTTTTGAGAAGAATCAGATCAGGTATTAAAGTAAACTGACCTTTACTAACAGAAAATAAAGAATAAAATTTATAAAGCTGGTCTTTGCATTAATTTCATTGCATTAAAAGTACTCAATTTAGAAAGTCATTCATTTATCTTAATTGTATGAAATAAGAATAATAAGTCTCCGTCGCAACCTTGCTGCAAGTGGTGGGAGCTCATGATGAAGGACCTCGTACAGGTCCGAAACTAGTTGGGCCATCCCGAAAAATGTATGTGAGTTAAGCCGATACATTTTTAATCATGTGTATAAATACTCACGAAACATTTAATAGTAAAATAATAAGTGGATTTCATAGTGAAGATAATGGTTACTATTGTTGGTAGAAATGTTTCACTTGGCTTATGATAATTACAGAGTATTATGCATTCTGGGTTTGTTATCAAAACCTATATAAGCGCGATTATAAAACAACACTTTTATCTTCGTACATGACACTAAAGTTTATAAATTTACTGATAATAATTCAAAGTAGTAGTTTAATTGTTTCACAGTTTTATGAGCACTATTGCCATTTTGCTTATTCTGATTTCAATAAATTTTCATTTGTTTTTTGTGTTTTTTCAAAAGTGTTGTATTTTCACAACTTTAAGCTAACTATTACTTGTCTTAGAACAACCTAGTGTGAATTTTGGGAATAGATATTGGTCTGTGAATGTTTTCTTAGTAGTTATGTGGCCATTACCCTGATCTATGAACTCTTATGAACCCATAAATATACATTTCTGTCTCTTATGTTCACCAAATTGTAGGTTAAAGGAAAAATAATCAATCTGGGTTGCAACTTAGGCCAATAAAATTAGTTATGTAAAATAATATACCAATGATGATGGGTGGTTAATACTGTAGTCAAGTTAACTCCATGTTCCTCTATAGCCTTTAGTACCGTCTTGGGTTCCACTGGGTCGACAATAGCTGCTTCCTTGGTAGCTTTGTCTACTATCAAATACATGTAGTTATCCTGCAAAGCTGGCAATATCTTCACATCCATGATTTTGTATTCATGCAATTCTTGGGCACTGTGGGATCCTCGCTGGTTCCAACTTAAAGCTGAAATAATTTATTGATAAATCGAACGAACTGGGTACATTTAAAACTGCTTTCCAAATATTGTTTTACTATGGAGATCGTACGTAATACACACAGTATTAAAAGAACGAAAGCAAGCTATGTTGGGAAAATAAAATAAAAGCAATTCTTAAATTTTAACATACCCTGAAAATAAAATTTTGTGATTCGTTGTGATAGGCCGAAAGGCAATGAATTTACGGCTCTTGCAAGCATTGAAAAAAATAATAAAAATATATGGTAATTCGTGCGTCCACTACGTTATAAATAAAATTTGTGGTTAGAGTAAAGCTAACAAACTATAACGAACCTAGAAATGAATAAACACGGCTGTTAAAATCACAACTTTGTTTTACTAATGAGATACAGTTGTCAGTTGATTGATAAACTTTGATACCGTCAATTAAGTAAATTTAGTGACAGCTGACGATTGTTATAACAATAAGGATCAAGAACAAAGCAAAAAAGTTTAGTTTTGTGGAATTAAATGCAATATTTCTTAAAGTCATTAAGTTATTTAGTCAACGCATATAAATACATTATTGGCACTGTACGTGAACTAAAACATTACGACAAGTAATATCCGAGAGTGGGTAAAGGTTTCAATTGCTGCTGAACTTCTCCGCTTAGCAAAGGACCGAAGGAATTATGCGGAGAAAACGCCCAACCTTCACTAGTTGGAGAAGCACTAAGAGAAGAAGAAAAAGAAAATATTATGGCATTGTTTATTATGGTGTATTTAAGAACGAAACATATGTGTCAGTTTGACATTTTATATCAATAATATAATTGTCAATCGCACGTGCGAGAGTCGTGTGGTTGGATTTATGTTTTTATCCTGTTATTACTGAACAAGCCCATTGGGAACCACGTAAATATGAGTTAAAATTAGGTTACAATAAGAAAAGACCATGAAGAGTAAACCTGTGAAACATAAGTCCACCAATACATTTCGGGTATGTGTTTGCTTCAGTTTAGGTTACTTGTATTGTAATATTTGTCTTTTTATTGTTTTAACTTTTGCTGTTCCACTTTGTAACAAAAAAAAAATCTGTTGCAGTTTGTACCTTTCGCCGAACGCATAAATTCTATAGATATCCGACATGCAGCATTATATCACATAGAACATCTCTACTCAGACCAACCAGAAGAGAACCAAACACATTTTAACTTGGCGATACAAAAATGGCATGCTTTAAATTTGACAGAAAATTTTAAAAAGTTTAAAAAAGAAGTGTTTGGTATTGTGACAGTGCCACAGCTGTTGCACAAGAAGAATGAGGTGATTGAAATTCTAGACAGATATTTAAAATTGGAAGATCAGTTATGCCTTCAACCTCTTTTGGAGTAAGTATATTTAAGTTGCTTGGAATCAAAGACAGCAATCTGCACTTGGAGGGAATTGTGGTAAATAAAAAAAAAATGAATTTTTGATGGTTTTAGAGGCATACAATAACAAACATATTAAAATTATTGACATTAGAAACTTGAAAATTATAATACAACATAAACTTTGATATTTATCAGGTAGTATTGCTAAAATTTAAGGATTAATTTGGCAGATTGCAAGATTTGATTGAAAATATCGAAGAATGTCATATTTAATCCCCAATTACTGACATTTTTTTTTTTTTTTTTTTATTCGACCCATTTGTCATTCCACTGTTGGAATATGAGTCTCCTCCCATATTGAGAGGGTTAAGGCCGTAGTCCTCCACGCTGGCCAAGTGC
>DWJK01001168.1:0-17907 GCA_018248815.1 Croniades pieria auraria | reverse complement strand
TACAATGACTAGACATGACCTTCATTGAGTGTATGTATATACCTTATAATGAATAAAATGATTTGAATTTGAATTTGAATAAAAGTGAAATGATAAAAGGATTGATGATGGTGACGATGATGATTTTAATGATGACACTCAGTTCACAAACTATTCGATTCTACAACCACTCTATTAAATATTCCACGGACTAAAGATTTATTTTCAAATCAAGGCAAGCCAGTCGACAGCAACTTCTAGTTTTTTTTTATAAATCATAACATAAGAAATAAAAATATTAAAAAAATGGAAAAATAATGTAAACAACTTATATTTCTCGGCCGCTTTCCCGATGTTAATTACAAGCTTCAAAGTTGACTGGAAGGGATTTCTTTGAACTCATTAATCGAGACTCTATTGAACCGATAGTTCAATATCGAGAAGTAATTAAAAATATATAATGCTTCGTTACGGCGGAGCTGGAGTAATTTGTGTGGGTACAAATTAATTTTTCCATCAGCCGCGCTGCGGTACGATTTCAACGTATTTTTATCAATAATAAAAGATTTTATGTAACTTAAAAAAAAACGTAAAATCACGCCTGTGATCCCCGAAGGGGTAGGCAGGGGAGTGTAGTACGCTACCACGTTTCACCAGTTACGTTTAAGTCCCATGAAATAGGTGGTGAACCTATTGACATACACCGGGCACTGATCCAGACTCCGAGTCACTAATAGAAATTCTAAATTAGAAAAATCTAGTAGTACCCGATCCGTGATTTGAACCCAGGACCTCCCGATCGGTAATCGCATTTGCAACCACTCGACCAACGAAGCAGTCAAGATTTTGCTTATTTAGAAAAGCTTCAATATCAATCCCATAGTACTGTTTTGCATATTGATATTTGCTATTTATCATTTAATAAGCCGACTCTTTTTTAACAACAGTACAGTACAAAGGAAATAATAAAATATTAGGAACACAAGATAGATACGAGTATAAGGACTCTATTTGGCTGTAACTTCCCTTATATGAATTTATTTATCTCTGCGTCTGCTCAGGCAAAAATACTAGAACCTATCGTCTATGGTCCACTGCAGTAACATTACCGTTGAACCTATATTAACTGCAAGAGTATTATATTTTGGTCAAGCGGATGGTCATGAGTGGGTGTTGCAAAGGGACCATTTACACCGAGTGGTCGTATCTTTATCTACTTCGCTAACATACAAAAATATATATATAAATATATATGAACTAGCCAAAATACACATTTAAACATATTAACATCAATTCCAAATGACGAACGCCGACGACAAGAAACAAAAAATAAAGTAACAGGTAACATCTAAAACTCACGCTCATATTTCGTAAGTATGTTCTTTATCCACAAAAACATTCTAACCGACGGAACTGACGAAGCCATAAAAACCCTGTCTGGAAATTTACCTTCTCCGCGAGAGCTCTCAAGCTTAAATCTGAGCTCCAAAAAAAACTACTAATTTAGCGAGAAAACAGAAAGTAAGGAAAGACCTGTTAAATTAACTTTTGCTGGAGCGACAAACTTACGGGGTTAATTGAACATTTAAATGAGCATAAAAAATAATTAATTAGTTGCCGTTTCCCGATGAACGTTATAGGAGAGAATTTTATAATATTCCACGCCAACACAACTTAGAATTTTTAATGAGACAGAACTTGATATTGTATTTAATGTGTCGCTTATTTTGTACGCCGTTTTGGTTCTATTAGTGTTTTATACTTCTGATACTAATCGCTAAGAAAAAGTCCTGTCAACCCACATACGAATGTATGTAAGTATTACCATACAAACGATTTGCCAGAAGTCATCAAACATGGAACTTGTTTATTATTCGCAGATGACCTGAAGTTGCTGTTCGGGGTCAAAAATGTTTGTGATTGAGAACGCCTTCAAGAGAAAATCAACAGTACAGCAGCGTGGAGTAGGGATAACAGACTTTACTTCATTGTGTCCAAATGTTCAATCATAACATTTACCCGCGCTCACAATGCTCTCAACTTCGAATATAGGGTAGGAGTTGCGGCGCTGCAACGGCTCACTCAGTTACGTGACCTGGGAGTCTGTCTTACTAACCAGTTTATGTTTCGTGATCACATAACAAGAGTCTGTAAGAGAGAGTACAAAAATTTAGGATTTGTTTTGCGACAATAGAAAACTCTCACCATTATTACCGCTCACAAGGTACTGTGTGATGCACTGGTGAGGAGACATCTCGAACACAGTGCAATCATATGGAGCCCATAGGAAGCAAAATACACGGTGATGTTGGAGCGGGTCCCAAACAACTTCATAAGGCATCTGTACATGAAGCTGTACGGTGTGTACCCCTTTTACCCATTGATGTACCCGACGTTATTAGTTCTCGGGATGGTCGGATACAATGAGCTTGTCAATGAATGCCGTTAAAATTTCCTCTTATAGCACATCTAGTGAAACTGTTGCGTTGAGGGGACCATAACCACGGAGTCTTGCGTCGTATTAAGATCTTTGCGCCGGAGCGCTGCGTGGGGAGGCGCCGACCGCTACCACAGCTGATCGTGCCGAAAGCCAGAACGAACTTACTGTTCAAGGCGATTCTTACCCGAGTAATCCGAGGATTCAATGAGATGCACTACAAGCTCCACGTGTTTTCATTTCAGTTGAGTGAGTTCGCAAAGGTGGTGATACATTTGATATGTTATAAAAACTTAATTAATTATTTTTCTAATCTTAGCTTATGTTATTTTGTCATATGTTATGTATAGTTAGTTATATTTGTGCACTTCAATAATATATTTGTAGTTATAAAGCCACTGTCGCAATAGGTTAGACCTGTAAGGGTAGATGTTATGGAAATAAATAAATAAAAAAATAAAAATAAAAAGTATCTTAATTAGAATAAATATATAATAATTATGTTCAAAACTTATAAAGACACAAAAATTTATCAAAATCTAATAAAATGTACAACACAATTACATTGTCATAAAACATTCGTGTGGAAGCCACAGCCAATGTCCCACAGTCTGTCAAATCTCGAATTTGCTCGACAGACATCAAGGAATATTAAGCAAATAAATTGCTCATGAACTACAATATATATATTTACGTCTTCTAAGTTCAAAATAAAATATGAGTAAATTCTGTCCTTTCGAAATGTCAATTATAAATCCCTATTGAATGTGAACCGAAAGAGCTCCGAGAACTCGGCTTCTAGAAAACGATAAAAAGTAAATTAGTTTACTTAAGCATACTGTGTCTTTATTTTATTATAAGTAACAGCTTGGATATACACTAAGAGACAAATATATAAAAGTATAACATTGAAATTGCTTACGGATTATTATTTATAGCAATAGAATTTACTTTTCTGAAGAGCAGTCAAATACTGAAATATATGCAAAAAAAAATCTGGTTATAGGATTGTTTTTCATATTGTATATGAATCATCAAATAGATACATATAACAAACAAAGGCTGAATGTGATAGAATTATGTTGCAGGGTTCAATTGCGCAACTTCAACTGTCGCTTCAATTGAGAATGTCGCATTCAGGCTTAGATAAAAACCTTTTCGCATAATACACGGAACAAAAAAAAACGGTTATTGCTATGCACTTGTGGAGGTTTTAGCTCGTCAACGATAAAGTACGTCGAGAACTAATCCCGCAACCTTGATTCTCCCAGATCGTGTCCATTTATTTGAATGTATGGAAGCATAACGTCCCCAGGTCGTATATACATATGTGTTGTGTTCAAATATGTGACGTCACCACACAATGTCAGCACCTACATAGTTGTAGTTCTGAAAACAATACTTCAATAGTTGTGGTCCGAAATCAATTGTTATTTAACATTTTTTAATTTAAACTGTTATTAATGTTCATAGGACAAAGTCTATACCTCCATAAATCTTGTTTCAGTTTTACTATTTGACCACAGATTATTATGATACATTGACGATACAAACAGATAATATTTTTTTAGAATTCAATGTATTTTCAATACGCATTATACATCAACGTCACAATATAATATCACGCCTGTATCTTCCTCTAGGGGTAGGCAGGGAAGTATAGTATACTTACACATTTAAGCTTCTTAATGTAACCTAACCTAGCCTAACTCTAGCTAACCTAACCAAACCTAACCTGGAATTCTTCACCTGTCCCAAATCTCACGCTTCTATCATTATCTTAGAAAGGAGCACAAAATTTAATTCACGTATTAATACGAATATTTAAAATCATCTAAAACTACTGCTTTGCAGCGTAACATTTCCAAGTTTTTGTGACGTCATGACACAAGGTCTAAACTGGTGGAATTGTACTATATTATTCATTGGAAATGTACGTTCCGTTGTATACGAAATGTTGGACTAAGCCGTGGTTGTACGTTGTATCTGTGACACAATTTTAGATTTCAACATATAATCCATACGGCTATCCACACATACGGCCTGAGAAAATCAGACGCACATAATGTGTCAAAGGAGGGAAGCGGAGTTGGGGGGGCGGGGAATATATTATTATATAGTCGTAATATATTTACCTATACAAACCGATGTTCAATTGGAATGTAAAATACTTAACGCGTTTTGAAATATGTGAAGTCCAAAGTCTTAGAAAAGCCATCTAAAAATATTCTTAAGACGTCATGCTAATTTAAATTGTAGGCGAAAAGCCATAGTTTTTGTAAAGATTTTTATCTGACAAACTTACATTCAGATTATCCAACGTTAAATGTCAATAACCAATTATGATCTGCTTATAAATTAAACAAAGGGGTGGTAAGCGGCGACTAAACCCAGCACTGATAGATGGCGTATGGCGCAGCCTGGGCAAAAACCCTCAGAGGAGGCCTGTGTGCAGCCATGGACTTTGACAGGCTAATCATGATAATCATTTGTGTTGTGAATATTGCAGAGCAGTCTTAAAAACTCTTAAAGTCGAAGATATCAGCTGCCGGCGCTCGTCCCAAGCGGTTTAATATAAGATGAGTGGTTGTCTAGTTTAATAAAAAAAATGGGCCCTCGTCAAAAATTCAACACTTTCCTTAATCAAAACACTGACCTACATTAGCGAGCTTTTAGGTTAATTCCGAATAAGGCTTTCGTTTCCCTCGGGTTTCAGCAGAAGCAGCCGAAAACTATAGTATCGGATTCAAAACGACAAAGAGGGTGTTTTTGTGGTTAAATACACAAGCAATCCATACATATAATAAAACTTCATAGTGCAATATATGTTCAAATGGTTTATATATACAAGAGACCCCAAAACAATGTTTTTCATTTTGTCTGTTTATATGTTTGTGCACTCTAATCTCAGAAACGGCTTATCCAATTTGAATGCAGTTTTCAAGATTATATTTGATCAAGATTTCAATATTATATTGATGGGCTTCACTTAACATGGAGTGTATTTTTCATTGAAATCTACGCGCACGAAGTCGCGGGAATAGCTATTTTTTACAATATTTACTCTTGGTGATCATAGCGTGATGTTCTTAAAACAGTTATTTAATAGATTGTTCTCTAATTAACGCGGGTGAAACCGCGGGGCACAGCTAGTAATTAATAAAATCCTCATACAAAAAAATCATCACTAACTCGCATAATTCCATTATTGGACATCCGGGTGCCCTCTTATTGTCCCTCGTTTTATAGATTCGTCGGTCATCAAATTACAAGAAATAGATCCATGTTATGAGCTACATAGGCAGCTAGTTCAGACAAAAAACTTATCAGTATTTTGATATAGCAGCCCAATAACATTCCTAAGCACTCCACCTCCAAATCACGACCACACGAGGTAAGCTAAGAGGTACTCACTAACATACAGTGGCCTTAATAATAGATGTAGGCTGTCAACAAATCGATACACAAAATTGCTTATTCATGGCTCACTCTTCCTCATTAGCGCTCGTTCCGAAACCCACTCGACTTGAGCAAGACGAATAGTATATGAAACATATAAAGGGGTTTATCCATTAACGAACTAGCGATACAACCTTGTTACTGATTCCTGGCTCTCATTGCTTATTTGGAATTTAACAATTGACTGTTATATTTTGTATCACGAAATTTCTCTGACCGACGCGAAATGTATGCTTACAATTTCACTACCTTATCATATTTTTTGTTATATACCTATTATATTATGTGCTGTGAACGAGATATATACTTGTAATTTGTTTTGTAAAAAAATTATTGACAACATATTAACCTGTATTAGTAGCAATAATTAATTTATCGCTGTGCTCCTCATGAGCGGAGGCGACACACCAGGAAATGACTAATCATTCAAGGTAATGATGGGGATTTGGTTTAACAATTAATAATACTGAAAGGCGAAGTAAAATTAAATTTATATGAGTATAGTAACTAATGAACAAATCATCAATGGATCACTTCCGTTTTAAATTATTCAAATGTGTGTTGCACTTATCTTTAGTAAAATCCATCACTCATGAAGTGATGTCTGCATACACCATACTATATAAATTAGAAAAACTCTAAGAACTACGCTACAAAACGCCATATTCTTAAAACATCGTTGACAATGGCGGTAGGTTAATATTCTTAGAACATTCTATCACCTTTGAAATATCATAATATCTGATAATGAGATAAATAATAACCAACATATCATACGAAATAACGGCATAGACACCCTGTCTGTCTGTCAGAGCGATTTCCAGATTTGCTTCCGGCTGACATCTCCGTTAACATGAATATTTACTCTCGCAGTTTGCGCTGATATTCATGTACCTACGCATAACTGTTATAAGTAGTAGTATTCAACCGAAACCCTGAGTTATAGCGGAAACTGAAGTCATCACCGAATATTCGGCTTCTCTTTTAATGTCGGCAGAAACTGAAACCGAAGTCTATATATAATGTATCTTAGAAGTCTGTGAAATTTAATTTCACTTTCGAATACATATAATGTCTTCTCCGGTTTCATAATAGATTATTAAACCAGATTGAATGGAAGACTTTCCCTTTATATAGATACACAGCAAACTTTTTAATTTTTAATTAAAAGTCCAGCCTACAAATTATTTAATCACATAAACGTAATATTGAATAACTGACGAGCGATCGTTTCGGAAAAGTTGAAGGTTCAACCGAATTTTGGCGAAAATCAGAAATTTTGTTCGAAAATAAAAGAAGTCAATAATAATTTTATCATTAATATTTTACCGAAATTAAAGCACAAATTTCATTGAAATACTATTAATTACGAATCACAAAAATGTCGGAATACCATTATCTATCGGTTCTCCTTCGTAATTCGAATTTTGGGATGATTGTTCCGAAATGAGAATCGCAAATATTGTGCGTTGCATAAATAAACGGGATCAGTCTTCGAAATTGTGACAGATGTTGAATATCGTATTATTATAATTTCAGTAGAATATCAAAAGAGCGGATGCAGTTTCCAGTGCGCAGGAGCGTATTTCCGGCAGGAAGTTGAAACAGGGGGATCCGGGAGAGTTGATAGGAACACGAAATGAACATTAACTTGACAATCGTATTTAAATAATGCTCTTAATGATTTACGATTTTCATTGAAATATCCATATAATTTCTAATTCCGATATCTTAAAATTTTTAATCTATTGTTAATTACATAATTATGTGATACAATTATTATTAACAATAATTGCGTAACTATATTCTCTAAGAAAAATATGTATCTGCGAATATACAAAATCACACAGCTATGAATAGAAACATTGTAAGTGTATGGACTAATTAAAGCACATATTAGCTTCGCATTTGTTTGTACTTGGATTGTTGTATGGAACATTTATTGTTTGCATTATGTTGACCTTTGTTTTTTTACTGTATTGGTGTCGTGCTGTCAGGATTGATCAGCGTGAATAACTTTTTGATTCCCCAGCGCACACCGGACGTTTAGCAGTCCTGAAATAAATCGTTTACGGAGACCCCGTTCGCGGTTCGCGTGTACATCTTTATATACCTTTTATTGTTATAATAACCACTAATGGTTATACAGGCCACGTATTAAACAACATCAGATCCACACTCACGCTGTATGCATGTACTACACTGACAAAACTCGGACAAAACCAACTGCGCAAAGCTAATTTATATCAAGTGGAAATGTCAAAATTTTACCTCTAATTTCAACAATAACAATGTCCCGGTTACAGCTTATTCTCTTTATGTGTTCTACACCTCATATAACTTGTTAATACCTGATATGAACAACACGAGCTGAATTCATGACCGCGTGAACTCGTAAACGGAACAGAGACAAAGAAAATCGCTGGAAATGAAACACGTATTCAAGATTTTCTGGAATATAAAAAAAATTGTATCATAAATGTTTACCATAATTTGTATCATGATTTTCCAATAAAAAAAGTGATTGTCGATTTTATTTTTTTTATCGACTTGTACTTTAAAAGAATTACCAACTCGGGTCCTGTAATGAAAATGGAACGGGACCAACAGAAGGAACGCTGTTCCATAATTCCTTTTTATGCTCCCATTTAATTGTAAATAAACAACGGCCCGAAACCAGTTTAAGGAACGAGTTTCGAAATGAAATTGAAGTGATTTGAGGGAACAATTAAGTGAGATTTTGTGGGGAAAAAAACTGGTAATTTCGTTCACCACAGCAAGAACTTTATCGTCAGTTCTGTTACGGTCATTTGAAATAGATACGTACATGATAATTGTAGAACATTATTATAATTAAATTTATTTATATTATTATTTAGCTTAGAACTACACGTGTACGTTAATTTTAGTAAGCCAAACATTTCTTACGTACTCATTATGTATTAATCAACGTGTATCTGACACAGATACATGGCTTCTAATTTTAATTAAATATTGTACAGGCCAAGTACCTAATTCCTGTACTTTCGTGGTTTTTCGTTCATCACGTGAGAAAGTAAACTTAACATTTGTTATTGAACAATTGCTTACGAAAAGCTTAGGAGTACGTAGGAGTAAATTTGTAAACATTAATTAATCATAGAAAAGTGAATCTACCCTCGGATGTACTAATTTTAAAGTTTCTGTTACTATGGATACGACACATAACACTAAGAGCAACATCACACAGATCATTTCTAGAATTTTCGGCTCCGCTAATGCTTATCCAACTAGAGTTCTAATGTAAATTAATGATAAATAACTAACACGAAAAGCAAAAATAAATGGAATTCCTACCATACATTTTATACAAATATTTCATTTACATACATGTATCAAATATATACATATTTATATATCAATCTATTTTATCGTAATACCGATCAACGTAACGAAATATTGATATGTTTTACGTTAATCGTGAGCACACTTTAAATACAATACGCAAAAAAGACCCAAAGCGTTTGCCATCAAACAGAGTACCCGGCGCACTGGAGCGCCTAATGACCGCATCCAGCGAGCACCGCTTCCATATTCATGCGCCGCGTCGTGCATTAGGTAATTGATAGTGGAACGTCGCGCTACTGCGCCGGACATCGTCACTTAAGTAAACATACGTATATAATTCAACATAATGTATTACATACAACTATTTTTGTAGCTAGTCGTCATATGAATATTGGCAAGTGGAAATATTACCAGCATAAATTTTAATTTTCAATAATTGTTACCTGTAAGTTACTTCTTGCACTCATGCGTCAAATGACTGCATCGAGCGATTTCATGTTTATGCGCCGTACTTCGTTGCGTTGCCGTTGCGTTAGTGTACAGGCGACTTTAATACTATTAAATGTATATTATTACACATTGTATATATTGCAATAGTTCAAATTATATTTATAACTACCGATAGTTATCCAGAATCGAAATCTCTGAAATGTCTGTGCATTTTAACTCAATTTTATAAGATAAAATTTAACTGCGTTCTTTCCCACAGTTAATATCTATTTGATACAACATTCAACAAAATGAAAACAGTGCTGCTGAGATAAAACCGATATAAATAGGTAAATTTTTAATATATACAGAATGTAACGTCTATTTATAATGTTAACACGTATGGATATGCGTAATTAAACTTGGCCCATGTTATGGTTTCTGAATAGATGTTATCGAGGAGACTGTACAAAGCACCGGGTCGCCTAATGGACGCATCGGTCAATGAACATTGAACGTTTGCGCGAAACTTCGCTAACCTAATAAACGTGGCATGTACCGCAGACATAACACCACGATTTATCGCGATATTGTACGAAAATAGCCAATTAGCAATTTCGGTAAGAAGTATTTTAATAATTAGGGAAATACTCCGCAGTATTTCCCCCAGTAATTATTGTAATTAGAAGTTGGGAAGACAACAGAATATAATAATCTCAGAGCTGGGCGCAGCTGAAAGACCCATCAAGGTTTCTTTATCGGTGAGAAAAAAAAAATTCGGAATAAATTAAAGTGAAAGCTCTGAAAGGAAAAAGTGTTTCTATCAGAATTTCCTCCACAAACAGTTTCAGTAATTAGTTGGTTGGGATCCATTTAATCTATTAACAATTCAGCGCTCGCTTAAGTGATTCTCCGTGTACCTACAGCGTTTGGGAAGCTGCTGCCGTCTGTTATAAATTCGTTGACTGTACATTTTTTAATAAATACCTCGTATATCATTTATAATTTTTGTATTTTTATTTCTTTTACATTATATTTTTGTGTTAAAATGTAGCTTTTGCGTCTGTTTTTATATCATCGGAATTACAAAAAAAATGTTGAGAACATTTAACATTCGAAGTTTAAATATCACTTATTGTAACATCGAAGGAAAACATCGTAAGATGTACTACTACTTCTCACACAAGATGTACTTTAAATATTTTAGAAATTGTGCAGCCTGCCGTCCCTCATTAAAACCGCGTGGCAAACTATGGCCTTAACCCTTTTCATTCTGAAAGAGATCCGGGTCCGACAGTAGAACCATTAGAGCGTCGTTAAAGATGATGTTGATTTCCATACCGACATGTTGGTAACTTTGCCTACTGTAAGCGCACAGCACAGACAACCGGTACTAATCTAAAATAGATTTGAATTTCCACTCGAGTTCTATCACATGTGTGCTGATACCCCCTACAAGCAAGGAACACTATGTTACAGCATGACACATTTTTTTATTTTTTTTTATTTTATTTATTGGTTCCTTAATTATTTTCATTATTTTGTTAATTTATACGTTACCTAAAGCCTCATTCCAAGTCAATACGGTGATCAATTAAATTACAAAACGAACAATAGTAACAAGGATGATTGTTTGAAATGAGCAGGCTTAGTGGAAATCCACTTGATGGTAATTAGTCATTGTAATCCACGCGGATAAGTATTCCAACTTGGAGTCAGTCACGGGTAATTTACTTCTGCGAAATAGTGTAAGTAAATCTGATTATGGAGCAGTCCCCTGCTGAGCCTGGGAGCTTATGTCAATATCAAAGCTTATGGGAGCTTACACACTTGTTATATCGATGTTCATATTTATGAAAAAAAGACTTAATGATCTTATTCCACGTGACTGCGGATAGTATGTATGCGCTCTTATAGCACGTAGTTATTGACATACAATATTAAATAAAATTTTTGGAACTATAAAAATATAACTAACTTATACCATGTTTTTTCAACCGCATATCCCGTTATATTCTTCGAATTTAACTTCCGAGAGAGCAAGCGAGAGTCACAACTCACGAACTCATCGCGAAGTTCCTTAGCACGAACAATGAAAACTCATTGTTAGATGCTACAATAATTGCTCGGGGCTCATTTTTGAATGGAACCCGCTACCATTGGCTTCCTTTTCACTAGGGTTGTCAGCGTTGCTAGTTTTATTTAATTTCTTATACGTCGTCACATTGGAACAGGTTACGTTACACTCTAAGTTAAATAATACTTAAAAAATAGAGACATGAATTTGAAATATAAAGATATATTGGTTATGTCGCACTTGTTAAGTTGTAGCCTTTAAATACCCATTGTTCTTCGAAGATCTCTGCGTGCCGAATTGCAGTTAATTTGTCATTATTCATTCACCCCCTTTATATACTGTATATTTACATCAATTAATTATGCATTTTAATTCATCACTGAGTATTGGCAACCCAAAGCATATATTGTTCTATAATATTTTACCAGTAATTGTTTTAGATACCGCAAGAACATATAAATGGTTAATGTTAAAATTTTTTAATAGTTATCCAGTTTAATAGTTATACGAATCGCCAACCCTATCTCCGGTTTGGACACGAACAAAAGATTTGAACCGAGATACCTACAGTTTTGTTGTTTTGTGTACAACGACTGCGCCTTCGGATCGGAATAAGAATGCGTAAGTAACATTTAAATGAAAAAACAATAGAATTTTTCAAAAGCCGCGAAACAATCGCTGTTTTCGTTTCAAGTTTTTGATATAAACAATTCGAGTTCGTTAGTCGTGAGAAAAACATCCTTGAGCCGATGTTACTTAATTCTTTGAAACACAAAGCGAAAGAACATTCTGTAGTCACAATCAATGTTAATACTATAGATTTATTTGTCTGTCTGTAGTGTGGCCACATAGAAAACTAAAACCATTAATCAGCATGAAGTTATTTTGAAACTTTGAAAGGACACAAACTATTTAGAATAAATTTCAAAATTACCCACTAAGAACAAAATGAGGGATACAAGATCAGAAAAACATCATTTGACTTTCCGTACGGCACTTTCATCTACATAATATATAAGTATATATAGGAAACTTTATACAAAAGATGTTCAGCAGTATATATTTATTCGAGAGAATGGCGAGCGTGGTAGCGCTTATCTCACTTCCTAACAAATTTTTATAGAGTTCCCATAATAACAAGGTTTTATTTTACATTAGAAAATGTAAAACAAATTTATTTTATAAATATATAAATAAAAGACCATCTAAAGGTTTATATTTTTCCCAGCGATTGGAAATTTGTACACATAATTATGTATATATCTTAGGAGTGAGAATTAAAATCAAACAGATTCTAAATTAAAATAAAAATTAAATACGAATACATTGTGCATATGTGCATACGTACATAGATTAAGATGTCTTGAGTTTGTAACACGACAGTGCCAGCATGCGGCTGCTTAGTAACAGTACCAATGCTTTCTCAGCAAAATCTTGCAAACACATTAGGTAAATAATTAGAGGAAACCATTAAGGGTATTGTGATATGCAGCTGATGTGTACTCAAGCATTGTGACCCAATTTATCATCATGAGTATTCCATAAGCAAGTAACACAGGTGTCTACGAAGATCTTGGAGTCTACGAATATGCGTTGAACGATCGCCGAGAGGGTTTTAGGGAATAATCATTCAAAAGAGATAAGACGTCTGTTCAGATTCCCTTCATGATCCCTCGTGGCTCAAAACCATGTTAACGTGAAAATAAAATTAAAATAGGAATTTATGGTTCGTCGCTTCTGATTTACTAGCCTGAATATGTCGATAAGAAAATACATGTGAAGTAAATCAAAGAAAGATGTTTTGGTATTCAATGAAAAACTAACCGCTCGTGGGTATTTTGGCAGCATTTCCTTGACATAAAGAGTTAAGTTGGATCATGTTACATTAAGGATAAGCTTCAATATGTTATGATTCAGTTATTTAGCATAACCATAGACCAAAGTTTGGACGAATCTTTCAATAGATGTTACACGTTAAATCTAGATCGCACCTCTTCTAAAAACATCTAGAAAATTATAGTAGTACCCTCCAGATTCAATCTAGTTAGGGAGCCGTGTTCACAATAAGACGCATAGCATCGTGACTAAATATGCAATAAGCTTCCCAAGTATTAAAATAACGCAGAGCAATTAAAAGAAAGACAGTATGTTTTTATTCGTAATATGTACACTTACAAATTAGAAGCACTAAAACACAAAACACCAACAAATAGAACAAGTGCAGGCCGCATACATTACGAAGTTTATCCTAATCAGCATTGTACTGCAAATTCCAGACCAACCAGCGCTGGTTAGGAATAATGGTACATAATTCATTGCAGTCATTCCACCGTCGTCAAACGACAAAAAAACACATTCATCAAACTAATCAGAACTGAAGGAAACACGATGTGAACTAAAGTTTTTATTGGAAAAAGCTTAACCGACCGTGATATTGGGATCAGCGAGCTTCGATTTTTTCTCCTCCAGCCGAGATATTGCCTCTTATACTCCTCTTATCGGTGCACGGCGCTGCGCCAATATAGTGTATACAACTTATATGACGATAGTTAACCTTAATCGTTGTGAAAAAATAATCATGTTTAAAAGTGAAAGATTAAGAAATATTACGTCATTTGATTAGACACATTATATTAATATATGACAAACAAATCAATCGATTTCTCATATACGAGTACAAGAAAGCTTTTAAGTTGTATTTTTTTGTCAGAAAATCTCATAATTTATTTTGACGAATCATAATTAACGATATTTACAGCTTTTAGTACAACGTAGTTATTAAATCCAATGGATAAATAAGATTCTGTAAATTTTTACCATCTTTTCGAATATAATTCGCGTTTGCGCATTAACAATAATAATTGTTTGCTATAATTTATTTTAATAGAAAATGAACATATTTTGTTGAAATGGACAGTCAACAGGTAACAGATTGACAAGCAGCAACAAACGAATGAGCGAACGGTCGGACGGACGGATGTACGGAAGAATAACCGAACGATCAATGAATACAAGGTCATATATGTACATATGTCATATACATATGTCATATACATATGTCATATACATATGTCATATACATATGTCATATACATATGTCATATACATATGTCAATACATATGTCATATACATATGTCATATACATATGTCAATACATATGTCATATACATATGTCATATACATATGTCATATACAATCTATTGTTATATACAATGTAATAACTAAGTTCTATTCTAGATTACAGCCTTCGCTACTTATAATATTATTAATTCGTTTAAAATTTAAGACAGTTTAACACGAAATATAGTTATAAAATACGCAGCTTAATAATATGATGTGTGAAGTGAGCATTTTTATAGTAAAAATGAAGGCATTTTCTAAGTATCTCTGATAATCATAAACTATAATATATTCCACCTACATTTTAATGTTTCCACGCTCGATTATTACTTTTTATAGAAATAAAAACATCAAAGGCGAATAATTAATGAAACATTTTAAGGAATTTTCCTAGTCTATTTTCGACGAACGCTCCTCCGTAAAGCACAATTAAGCACTTCGAAATATAATAAATTTCGCAATATCGTCATATTTTTCGTGAACAATTCAAAGAAATACTAATTTTGGAATAAAGGACGTTTTCTTGTCCTTTTTTTATGATCATTAACGCTTGACACTGACGTACCATGTTTCTAATGTCGTCAATGACAGGGATGCCCCAAATAAACATGAAATCTAAGCACGTTAGATCTGTAAGGTTAGAAATATTTGGAACTCCTTACTATCTGCCTACCACGTGTGTAACCTGATTTGGGGATATCATAATAAATATACATGTGCATGTGTGCGTGTCCGTCCTTCCGCTTGTATATATACATACATGAATGTATGCATGTACATACATATGTGTATGCCTGTATTTGTATGCCTGTATGTGTATGCCTGTATGTGTATGCATGTATGGGTGTGCATGTATGTACATGTACATGTATATAAATATATACTATTTATACAGACACTTTTTAAACTATTTAGTTGCAATTGTAAAGAAGCAGAGTTTGTTGAACTTTGGCACTAGCTGGGGGATATCAACTTCTGACGAGCTGGTTAGTCGGAAATATGGGGATGTAAATGGTGACAAGCTCCAGGCTTCCCCCAGTTACGAATAAACATTTAGTATTTTTGACATTGAAGCTGTTAGACAGTTTAAGTGATTTTCCCTGCACTACACCCAGACTGCGGCTTATCTGTTTGTCCGGTGGATTTCTCTAAAATATATTTTACTCGCAAACTTCTTTGGGCAGACATGATTTTCTTCAACGTTATGCAACATGATACAAAGAAAAATACGCTATCATATTTTTCGTTTCAATCGGAACTGGAACACCGTGGTGGAGCATGGTATAGATCTTCAGAATTTACAATAAAGAACCCCGCCCAGCACTAGGACGTAAAAACATTACAGAAAATAAATTTCGGTTAATAAACGGATTTTACTAATTTTATTATATACTCGTATATAACTGTATTTATTGACTCTACCTGCCTCGGAAGCCACCTGGCGCAACGATATAATCACAGTAGTATTGTCTCAATGTCTACGAAAACTAAAACTTACACAGACCTAAAACTACTTTCATTTTGGACTTACAGCTTACATTATTCGGAGTCCATTCTCAATGAAGTAAAAAATGTATCATAGACAGCCAATGATCGTCGACATGAAGTTCATTGTGACGTATACAGATAAAATGTCCCATAGACAATAACGTCCGTGGGTGTGAAGTTCGTTTTGACATGCAGATATAAATTAATCCCAAACCCTAAG
Source organism: Croniades pieria auraria (assembly GCA_018248815.1). Classification (NCBI taxonomy): domain Eukaryota; kingdom Metazoa; phylum Arthropoda; class Insecta; order Lepidoptera; family Hesperiidae; genus Croniades; species Croniades pieria. The sequence goes on along the minus strand of DWJK01001168.1, from coordinate 1,370 downwards.
TGATTTTGCCTCTCTCTAACGAATAATCCGCAACGGTACACACACGCTCCCATCGCAATCAGGACTCTGTGTGTCCAACGAACGCAACGATCTACGTTATATTGAAGAGACTTTCCCAGCCTGAATTTAACTAATACTATCTGTATCCAAAATTATCCAAAGTAAATATACTAATTTATAAATACGCATAGTTGGGTTGTTTGTATCGAACATAATTGTGACATCTTTGTTACTTCACTTCAATCATAACATCTTTACTACTACAATTCACTTCAATCACAACGTCTTTACTACTTCACCTCACTTCAATCATAATTTATTTACCACTTCACTTCAATCACAAATTGTCTTTTACTCTATACTTCATTAATTTATTATTGTGCATTAGTAACAGGATTATCTCGCTAATTAGAAAACAAAATCGCTCCTTGTATCGGTCTTTCACAACAAATTTCACTTTGACTTTAACATTGTCTATTCAGATTGCGTGAATAAACAATAGCGTCTTTGTATGGTCTTGTAAGCTTTTGGATATGATGTTGTAACTATTATTTAATCCCAGCATGAACAGTTATCATTATATAACGCTGGGACATTTCTACCCATTCTAACATCAGCGGCCAATGCACAGCTTCAAACATATGTATGTATGTACGTTTAGCGCTGTCTCACAGTTTGCACAGCAACCATTTACGAGCGAATGTGCAATACGCCCGGATCCCTTTTTTCAATACGTTCATAAGTAACGAACCTACCCCTAATACATGTGCCACATGTATTAACATTTACACGTAAATACCTATCTTATCTGGTATGACGATCTGCGAAAGACTGCAGGCAGGTGCTGGATGCGGCAAGCTGAGGACAGGGCGTGATGGCGCACATTGGACGAGGCCTATGTCCAGGAGTGGACTGAAATAGGCCGATGATGATGACGATGATGATGATAATGAAATACCTATATTTCTTTTTATCATTGTCTTACTTGTAATGGGGCTGTAGTCGGCGCATTACGCGTAGGTATATGGGTTTAGAAATATTTCAGTTTCTATCACGATGGCACCAGACGCCCCCACCCTCCCTTCTTAGAAATGTTGTTGCTGATGAATACATCATCATAATTGATCATTGTCTGTCGTTTCCACATTTTTATATACTTGTAATATAAATATAAAGTAGATATTAAAATAAAGTATTTCGATGTTAAAGTGTACACAATAATTCAAAAATTGCTAACGAAAGTGTACGATATTTCATTTGTCTATTTTATAGTAGTAAACTGTATCATAATACTGTAACAACACAAAACGGCACAGATCGCCTATTTTGCAACTACGTATTTATAACAAGTTCAACTCCATAGCGTAAAA
>DWJK01001167.1:0-17909 GCA_018248815.1 Croniades pieria auraria | reverse complement strand
GGGCTTCACCCATTCAGGGGATTCTAACTCGGGACACAGAACAGTACGGCGAGTTCGAACCGCACATGAACGCAGGGGTACAACGGGTGTGGATGTTTGTGTGAGTATACATGTAAATACTAGTACTTATTTAAATCATTACATCAATAAGTAGGTGGTAGGATTATTAAATTTGTCTCTCTTTTCTCTCTCTTTTTACTTGATTGACCGGTCTATTAATTTTTTTTTTTAAATATTGATGTGCCAAACGTATAAAGTCTACAGCAGCATACTGACAAAATCCACTGCATTTCATATACTTACATCAACATTCAACACCATATGAGCTTAAAGTTACCTGTTATTGCCTATAAGCCTGAGTTTAAATGCTTAACAATGCAGTTCTCATGAACATAACGCTAAAATATACATTACTATGCAACTAATATTAAAATGATTATGATATTTATGGAGCTGAAGATTTATGACAAATATCAGTATTGCAATATTTTTTTCAAGATTGCAATTAATAGGAAATAATTCTTGCATATTTTCCACTTGGAAATACTAAATTTCCTTCAATTTTACAGTCTAAAAAAACGCAGTGTTGACTTCGCTTGGCTTTGGTTTTCAATAAAATGTAAGTGGTGTAAGAATGCAACTAAATTGTAAAACTAGTCAACCGACCTCTCATTAAGTCGCCACTCGACACAAAACTTCTCGCCAACAGCAATACCTAACAAAATCTCGAAGCCATGTAAATCGATGTTTAAAATCTTATACTTCTTAATAATAAAACGGTATATCTATATCATCTACGATTGAAACGACCGAATTACTAGATTAAAATTGAACTCTTGCATTTTTATCAATAACATAGTTAAGAGACTTAAAATGGTTGACACTCTTGTTTCAGTGATAGCCAACGATATTATCTGCTCGTAAAATATGAATGCAGTTGATAATGCCACTATCAGTCACGCTGTGCCGACAGTGTGTTTTGTGGTTGTCGAAGTTGGTGTTACAATGAAATGTTACGTTTCGCTATTGCTATAGTGGTAGTGCAAGTCTTAGCAAAAGCTCAAATTTTGCTCGGTGTCAATAATACTTTCGACATACATTTTTACAACAATTTTGATAGGAAAGGATGTGACAGTGAAAGTGGTTGGATGCTAGTGAGCTACGAAGACCTGGGTATTGTCCCGCCAAGTCCTTATAGTGATAAAGCAATACAAGCTGCAGAGGATAGCTGCACTTCATCTTTTCCTATCGTTTTCTTCAATGGAAGTCTTGAATTTGTTGTCTACACCCAAGTGGTCTCTGAAGATTTTAAAATCAGCATAGAAGTAACAGATAATCATGATACGTCTGCTTCACGTTTCTTGTATGGAAAGAGGAGTGAAGGTTTTGGACAAGGATGGAGAATAATATACTTCAATATTTGCAGACAAGGCGAGGGGCATGTAAATAAGACATTTTATCACTTTTATGTCATAAAATTTATTTTTACTTCTCACCAAGATTGATAAAATGAAGTCCAAAATATTTTAATCTATGTATATAATCGAAAGCTCTGTCTTCGTTGTTCTTATTAATATCTTGATACACAAGAAATAGAAAAAACTCTCGGTACGTTTTACCACCAGAAAATTTTGCGACAATAAAATTGTTTTTTAATACGGATACTTTGCAGTAAGCCCCACTACAATATCTTGTTAAACCTTCACCTGCGTTTATGAAAAGCTCCTCCAAAACCATTCAAAATTGATTAACAAATCCCTCAGTCTGTACGCCGCCTATTAAATAAGAAAATTAACATGGAACCAATGAAGGAAAAAGGAATGTAAGTAACGAGATATCTCTTTTCAGATTAATCTGCGAGGGAGAAGTTTCAAAAACGAAACCGTTCTAATAGATTCATTTCGATATATACCTGATTATACAATACTTGGTCATGAGGAAACCACTCAAAGTACATCAGATAACGAAGATGATGCAGAAATTATATTTAACTACAAGAAGCTCAGCAGTCACTATGAGTATACGGGTACAGAAAGCAGTGGTCAAATTGATGGTGGCTCAGGAGATGATTCAGATTTGAACCCACTACCAGACAGTACGGAGCCGGGGTCGTACGAACCAACAGACGAGCCTGTTATATATCCACCTGAACAAAGCGATTCGTTCTGGACTCCGTTCATAATATTCTTAGTTGCTTTCGGCTCGCTAATTATTTTATCAATTTTAGTAGTTAGCGCATATCATTATGGTAAAATCAGAGGAATGGACAACACATCACAAATTTTGATCGAAGACATAGAACCACCTAGAACAATAACCATACCAAGAGTCACTGGTATATATGACAACCGATTAAGCTTCATATCACAAAGTTAGATTTTATTTTTGTGTTTTGGATAAAGGTATCGAGACAAAATGTTTACTTAAAGTAGTGTCATGTCATTTATGTTTTGAAAACCGTTCAATGCTATAGTAATGTGGATGAGTTTGTATTCCTGTTAGTAAGCCCCATATAATGTACATATATTTAACTATAAACTTGTGCATAGACATACATTTGGCACAGTGATCAAGTTTTTATGGTAGTCGTCGTTGTATCAACCGGATATATTGGATTAGAAAAGTTCAACTTATCAATGTATGCCGAACTATGTACAGTTTTTGAATATGGAAACAGTAAAGTCGGAAAACAAGTTACGTTCTTTGAATTTGATTGGAAATTGTTTTGTATTAGATCTTGAAACAATTATAAACATAGCGGAAAAAACCAATCAGGTAAGGAGTTACGAAAGATGTATGTAGTTATCTGCATTTTTATTTACCTAATGGTTTCGGTGTGTAATGTTACTGGTATTTTTTGATTACGATAATAACATCGATGTAGAGTAATCGATTCGTGGGTTTATTTTTAAAAATTACGAATTTACATGTTCTCTTGCCGTATACTGATCTTTTAGTTAATTTTTTTTTAATATTAGCAACTAATTATTTGACCACCATTTGTACCAATAATGGTTCATAATCGACACATTTAGTTTTCATTTATGCCTATATTTTTGACAACTTCATATTTGCCACTTTTTCTAATGTTGAAATGATTGCTTAAATTTAAGAAAAAAAAATAATGGTAATAATCATTTTGTTATTTGTTAATATAACATTTAAATACATATTTTAATAAGCCGAGGGTGTACACGTATATTAGATGGTTTACTGTTATCTGACTACTCGCCTATTTACCAACACGTTCAAATATTATCAGGCGAGACAAGCTATTGCGATAAAAACTAACTTTTTATCAAACAGACAATAAACGGTTGCTGTTTAACTTTAAATTACGGCTACTTAAGTAACTACAGATTTCAAATATTTATATTTTGACACAGTTTTCAAATGATCGAAATTCTATTGTGTGTAGCTGATTTATGTTCAGAAGCTGTGCCCCCCGTATGCCAATAGGCTGCCCACCTATTTCACGGGACGTAAAATGTAACTGGTAAAACGTGGGAGTATACTACATTTCTCTGCCTATCCCTTCGGAGGTTACAAGCGTGATGTTTCGTTTTACGTTTTCTGAATGATTGTATGTTTACCTACGTGGATATTTCACTTTACATACTGAAATTAACGAAAAGATTTAAAACTTCACGTAATGTAAATATTTATAAGGAACAGCTGAATAGTGGCATAATACAGCGAATTTAAGTGGAGTATTTTAAAGTATACTTAGATTAAACAACGAAAGACGAAGTGGTTGCCAATACTGTTGCGGTGTTCTTCAACGTAGTCGTTGAAGAACACACGTTTTAACATCTTCTATAGTTAGAAGCTATTAAAACGAGTGATGAGCAGCACAATGAGATGGTGCTCATGCTGATGAAAATTTCAACTGGCGAACAGCTTTGTGTGAGATAATACCGGTACAGTTATTGAAGTATTTTCAATTACTGGCTTAACCAATGAAGAACCGTCAGACAGAGTACTCGATGTTTTGAAATGGACCAACATTTATCGAATTTAGGTGAACGAGAAGAACACGTTCAGGCTTGTTACTAGAAGTAAAGGAATTGGGAATTTAAAACATAATATCACGCCTATAATCCCCGAAGGGGTAGGCAGAGGAGGGTAGTACACTCCTACGTTTTACCAGTTACGGTTAATTCCCATGTAATAGGTGGTGAGCCTATTGCCATATCATCATCATCATCATCATCATCATCATCATCATCATGTTGTTGCCATACACCGGGCACAAATCCTGACTCCAAGTCACTACTAGAAATTCTAAATTAGAAGAATCGAATAGCACTCGACCCGGGATTTGAACCCAGGACCTCCCAATCGGCAGTCGCGCTTGCAACTACTCGACCAACGAGGCAGTCGTAGGAATTTAGTTGATTTTAAATAATTTTGGTTTTCTACTTTGATGGTTTTCCAACAAAAGTGGGATTGAATAAACTTCAATTTGATGTTATGTTATAGGGCAAAACGAATATTATAAATATTATTAAATTTTACTGTCCTCTTGCCCTTCTTTGCCTATTTCTGAAATTATAACAGATTATTTGGAAACCCTCAATAAATAAAAAACTGATAAACATTCATACACACATATACTTATATACATATAATAAAGATAACTTCATTAACAAAAATAATATAAATAGTACTGGTGCTCATAACACAGACACCAAACTGTAATCAAAGTCATGACCACTAGCCGGCTCGGCGATCCGGTTTACTGACCACTGCACTAACTAGCCAGTCAAATTCTAAAGTGAACCTACGTCTTGTTACAAAAACCTTATTTCGAGAATTAATACTTCTTGCATTGAGATACAATATCATCAAAATATATCTACCGGCTTAACTCACGTACGCTTTTCGGGATGGCCCAACTAGCTTCGGACCTGTACAAGGTCCTTCCTCATGAGCTCCCGCCTCTTGCAGCGGAGGAGTCACGAAACATTTAATAGTAAAATGAGATACAATAACTATCGTATTGACACTTGCTTGGAGAAATAAATCGTGCATCATTTATCGTAATCTGCACAAAGTGTTATCGAAGAAATGTTAATAATACGCTGCATCTATCAAACGCAACTGATAATAATCATCCTATGAGGTATACCCGAAAAATTATAATACTCCATTCGATGAAATGAAAAGAACTTTTATGAAACCTTAAAAGACGCAGATACAAATAAAACCATGCAAACGTCGTAAGAAATGTTTGCAAAGTTATTGGCGTTTAACCTAGCTCTGGTTGGCTCACTTAATGTATCCCGAATACCTAACTAGGTAACATCATCATCATCACGCCTGTTATCCCCAAAGGAGTAGGCAGAGGAGTGTAGCACACTACTAACTAGATAATTACGATTATTTCAAAAGACATTCTACTTCTAGAGAAATGGAGTTTTTATCCGTCATTTATTTTGTACGATTCTGTTAATGTGTAAAAGAACAATAAATATGAACCGGTTTCTTCACATTCCACCTTACGGCTCACATGTATGTATGAACACATGCATTGACTTTATAGTACATACATACAGGCAGTATGTCTTTGATCATTGATAAAAGTACACCTTGGAAACTTAACATACATATGTCGATAGTCTCCAGGCATATGAGTGACTCGTTTTAAATATTTTTATTCATAGAAGGATGACACTATAATGTGCAACAGTAGAAAAATAGCATATAGAGCGCAATATGCTCAGAAGAGATTATTATATGTAGCAATAATTTATTGTTGTACTGTTTTAGACGATACGTCTCAACTCTTTATAACTCTCAGTAATCCGTCTACAGTTTTTTGTAACAGTTCTTCTTGAAATTATACAAAATAATAGTAAGTAGTCCGAAAAATCCGAGATCTTCTGCAAAGATCTTTTCGTAACTCAAAAAACAGAGTATTCTTATGGAAGAACACTCTTTGTGGAAACTAAAATAGGATATTCCAAACTATTATAGAATAGTTTACTTTTCGGATAAATAGTAAATATTGCATTATAACGATATTCAGTAACATTCATTACATACAGAAAAGACATATGTAGGTACATACAAATGCAATATACTCGTTCGTGTTGTCTACAGTATCCTCCAATCAATATATATTTAACATTTGAATCAGTTCCGTACACATACTGCACTGCATACGTGCAGCGACTCTTAAGTATTGCGAACAGTTGAAGTTATTGTTAAAAAAGAGGTTCACAAAATGGTTACAATTGTAACATTTTGTTATTTGAATATTGATTGTGAGGCGACGCGGGCGCGCGGGCGCGGGGACTCGCGCTGGAGACGGACTACATTATAATAGTAAACGAATATAAATAAATAAATGTTCACGTTTTGTTCACTAAAATGCGAAAGTATAATTTTATTAAAGTTCTTGTTACTTCCTTTACAAATACATAGTATAGATATGCATACATACATACATACATACATCCCATATTTTTAATATACTTAGATAAAGTCTTAATCAGCTAATAAGTGTCGATTCTATATATCCCCAATAAACTTTATATTATAGACAATTGACTATAATTTTATAGCTTACTTAATCCCACCTTAAAACATATACTGGTCTAAGAACCAGTAGCTACAATACGTTATGTAAGCTGTTCCAAATTTTATTTAGCATGAGGTTGGCGACATGTACGTCTTTATTTATATTTAGATGGTATTATAAAACCCAATTCTGGTCGACGGACACTACTATACGAGGGCATGGTATTGAAAGTCCGACAAGCCGAGGTCTGGTACCGAAGGCCACAGAACAATGGTATCACGTCGCGGCGCTGCGGAGCCTATGACATGCACACAAAAGAATTGGGATCAGAAATAAAAACAGCACAAGCGCAACTTGTCATTAAAACGTTATATTAAATTGACTACAATAATTTGTTCGAACGACGCAAGTTATTATAACAATTAATACGCATTGCAACCGATTGAGTATGAACCAAAATTGCGACATAACACGCAAACTAAAATAAAACCGTATTAAATTTACACTAAATTATTATTACATCATATTTATTATTATGTTATATTTTTAAATAATTATAATGCATTATAATCTAATAGAAAGCTTAACTTTTAATCCAATCAGTATTTCAAAATAGCGTTCTTTGTGATCATATCGACAAATTGATATGCTGTACGAATCTAACAATTATGATAAATATAACGATACCCTGTATACAAACGATACTCACGTCTAGCAGTTATTTCTAGTTTTAAATATTTTCTTTGTGACAACATTTTTAAACTCTTTTTTCAATTAATCTAGAAGTAAATTGATCATTTACAAATGAAACAAGCTCAATGTACGAGTATGACCCATATTTGTGTTTGAGGAACTTTCATTATAATCCTTGGTTTCTCTCTGATTTATAAAGTAGGCGTAACAACCAAATTTTCTTATAAAAGGTAAATTTTCGACTCGTATTCTTTACAAGGGGCATGTCCTGCTTAATTAGCGTTGAGAACATCAAATATGAAGCGAATTGTTCACTTCTTTTATGCGCGATAGCACAAAAGAAATCAGAGCTACTGAGACAAAGCGGTAGACCCACCACAAATTAACGAGCACCGCGCTTAACCAAAGAATAGCCTTATCTTTTCTATATAATCCAATTTAAAGTTTTATAATGACATACGGATATACTTGAAGATCAGCTATCGAGAGGTTAAAGTTTAATATATTGTATATGTAACATTTTGAATTTGAAGTAGTAGTACACACGCCGGCTCTACAAGGGTGAGTGTTCTGAAGATACGGGCTCCAAAAGAATGAGTGTTTTGAAGACACCGGCTCTACAAGGGAAAGTGTTCTGAAGAGTTCAGCTCAGAATGAAGAGTTCTCGGATAAGCTATTTTAATGAGGGTTCATCCCAAACAATAAGACTAATGACGTTCCTTCACGCTTCGGTTTGTAGTCTTATTTCTCCACTTACTTATAAAAGATTGAATGAGTTTCATTCTAAGTTTTATTCCAAACGCTATGATATGAGACTCTTCAAGATATGCGGAAAGAGAGCTATCCTTCAAATCCGGGTATACATTAGGCAATTCTTGGGTATCCTGTACACTGATAGGCATGGGTGACCATTTACCGTCATGTGGTCATGTGGTCCGTCTGAGTATTCATTAAATAATAAACTTAAAAAAATCTAACAATCCTACCGACGTCCAGAAAGTGTTACTTTCATGCTATTGGTTCAAGTGATCACAAAAACACATAAGCGTCCACCGAGAGAAGTGACAACACAATATAGCGTCGTTAGTTCGCAAACCGTCGATAGGTTGGTAAACGTAACATCAGAGCATATAACTTCCATCATAAGCGCCACTACCTAGAAAATTGCAGAAAACTTCAGAGAAAATTCAGCAGCTTACATAGAAGGTAAGAACACAGCTGACACAATACGTCTCACTTTTGCTTAAAAAGTTCGGAAGGAAAAGATATTACTGACGTCTCACACATAAAATACTTGTGTGCCATTCTGATAATATATAGACAACAGAATAAATCTGGCTTGCGAACGAAATCTCACTTAAATGATGGATATAGTCTAGATCTCATCTCACGGACGGATCATGGAACTAAAGCATCACATTACTTTATTGATTGAAACTGTCGCATTATGTTCTTTTACTCTTTTGTATCCTTTAGGAAAGATAGTGCCTTGTAAAGGAAGGTGAATATTGTAACTGAATTAAAATCTGTTATCGGCATTCATTTTAACAGGTTTCGATACACGAGTAATAGTTTAAATATTTCGTGACAAATAAGCCTTGTTGTTAATATAGAATACTTGAATTAAAACACCCCTTATTTAATTACAAAACATTTGAGAACCCCTTGTCGTCAATATTTTTTGTCAAAGGTCTCCCAAAATATTCTTTGATCATCATTAAGCCTCAGCGTATAAAATTCGATTCGAAAATCGTTAGTACGAGTATCATTTCAGGCAGCTTCTTCTAAAGCGAAATATAATTGGAACAGCGAATGAAATTAAAACTCCCAAGAAAGATTCCCCAGCAACCGAGATAATTGGTCACGAAAGCAGAAAAACAAGATGAAATTAATGTGCCGCCATCAAAACACTTCAACAGTTCTTAATTAAGCCCCCACTTAAGACGCCCTGTTTGTTATGCTTTAGCTACGGAATACGTTTTTTCATCCTCGCATCACTTTTGGACTTTCGATTCTCAAAGTTGTCTTGCAGGCATAAGTTGGATGCGATAAGCCGAGGATCGGGCGAAATGGCGCTTATTAAGCGAGGCCTGTGTTCAACAGTAGACTGAAATAGGCTGATGATGATGATGAACTGCAGGCAGGTCTTATAGCTACTTTGACGATGGCGGTATCAGTTCCTATAAAATAGGCTAATAGACAGAATGACACTGCAATTGATTGTATCGAAATCGTTAGCTGAAATTATTAACCTGTGTATTATCATTATCAGTTCTTATGAAGATTATTTCACACGAAGTGAGTAGTGGATCAGATTCTATTGTAGAACTATTAACTGTTTCGTTTTTGATGTAGTTTGTACTTATATATTTTTACGTTGTTAAATGTTTACATTATATTTGTAAATTTGATGTTGAGAATCTTTGCTTTAGACATTTTACGTTTTCTCCAAATCCTCTAATTGACGAATACATTAAATTGATGTTCCAAAGAAATTTGAAACTTTCTGAAGTTAAGCTAGAAAGATTTAATTATGAACATAAATTTATTTTGATGGTCGTTAAAATGTTTAAATAATATTTGAGATTACATTTAGCTAATTTCGTAAACAATAGATTGCGACTAAAAGTTAATTTGGTTAGTTTGACCCTTCTTTGGATTTAAGAAGATTCTTTGCAAGTACCTAAATAACGCCGGTAATAATATTCTCTGTATAAGTGAGCGTTACGGTCCAACCCAAAACTTTAAGTGATCGAATAAAAAATTCAGTGGAGTCCGTATAAATGTCAACCAGCACACTTTAAAAGTTTTTAAATATTTGCTAAAAATACGTTTTTTCTCCAAAGAAATTTACCTACGATGCAGGCACTCAGAATTTTACACCGAACATAAAGGCGGGCATAAAAAGAATTTCATGACAATGCTGGACGTAGGGACTGTAACGCTCCCACAGCGGTGGGCTAAAGCACCCAAGTTCAATCGCAATGAATACTACTACTTAGGCCGTTTAAAATTAAATATTTATTACGTCTTTTATGAAATTTAATTTTCTAATGTTTACTATACTAAAAAAGTATCTATAACAAGTAAATAACCGAACCATTGAAGATATTTTCAAAAGAACGCAGCGTTTGAGACGCTCGCTATTTTGTGGCAAACAATGATACAAATAACGTCACGTGTAAAGATATCCAGCGCGCGTCCACGAGCTCTAATAAATGTTAGAACAATCCGAGTACCGGGCAGCATGTTAGATAGTCCAATCACAAACGGGGAAAGTCATAAGTAAATAATATACTAACGAATATGTTCGTTTGTATTATCAAGAACACATTAATTTCGAATAGGTATCCGAAGTCTCAGCAGATAGCAAGCAGTTTGTTCAGCTTTCCAATTTTATAAAAGTTATTTATTAATTTACCGAGAAAAAAAATGGCCAGTTTGTTACGAACCCAATTTCCTTGTAGCGAAGACAAGCGAAATTGTTTTCGCTTGACGATATTAACACGGGACGAAATCGTTTTGAAGTCTCCTAGGAGTGTGATATATCAATTGGTTTTTCATAATCCTAAAATACTGAGTTATATGGGGGAGTCAGACGTCTCCAAAACCGGACAGCGTGGAAAAAGAAAGTATAGTAGAGTTAAGTGAATAAAATTGAAGTGTCTGTTCATAATATCGAAACAAAAGCTTTTTAACGAATGCATGTGAATATATACGGTACATATAACAATAACGTTGATTTTAAAACTTTTGTCTGACTGTTTGTTCCGGGTAATCTCCGAAACCGCTGGATCGATTCCGACGCTACTTTCGCTGGCAGATAGCCGATGTCATGAGGAATAAATTAGGATATATTCGTTTTCGAAATATTTTAGGATTTCGTACAAAAAAATATATACCCATAAAATGCAATAAAGCCACGCGAACGAAGTCGCGGACACAGCTCTCTCTCTAAAGTCGGTCCCTCATTTCTGAGGATCGTGATCCCGCTTAAAACCAGCCAGTAGCATTTTACTCACACACACACACAGACACAGCTACTAAATATATAAGAAATTAGCAATCAAAAATGACCATTATAATATCATTTATCACCCAACCCTCTAATCATCCAGGGTACTTTTTAAAGTATTTAGAAGAAAGCTAGTAAGAATTTGTAGCATATTTGCAGAATTTACCTTATTATCTCAAGTTATGTCCTTTTTTATTATTTCCTTGTGGACCTAATATTTTTTAAATGACTAAAGGTAACTTTATAGGCCATCTGCGACGAACAAGTACTAAAGAAAATATTGTTTTTTAAATAATTATTTAATGCGAGCGAAATTATATTACGTGCGTATAAATAATGACTAATAAAGATACTTAACTTACATTTTATAAAAGAACATCACTTATTTTGTATCTTATTCAGTAAAGCTAAGTAAGTCGACACAAAGATATTGTTTTCATCTTTAAATTACAGGATAATATTTTCTGTAAAACTGACACAATACTTTGAAAACTAAAACAAAGAAATCAAGGGTAAATTACTGTCGATAATTCGGTATTGCTAGACAAAACATTTTTATCCTTGCTAATTTCCTATTTCCTGAGCAGGAGTTAATTAAGTCTACAGGGAGCTCTCGTCACGAATAATGGCGCTCAAATAATTTCATTATTCGCTGACGCCATGTTTGTTAAAAATAGCCTAAAGCCCTTTTCAAATCGCTCTTCACATGTATTCTGTACAATCCTATGTAAAAAAATAAATATCTACTCCAAGTAAATATTAGATTATTACATATGAAATTCGCGTTTTATACGGAGAAAAAGAAACAGAAAAAAAAAATTATATAATATTTTTATTCAATCGAAATATGTACCATTGCTATCTATGCGCTTTCGCCATTTCATAGCTTCCTTTGCTGAAAAAATTGTGGGAGCGAGAATCAACAAATTATTTTAAGGCGGTTTGGACTGCCTCATCGCAGTTGAATTTTTTCCCTAGTAAGAAATTGTCCAAATGCTGAAAACGATGGTAATATGTTGGACCAAGGTCCGGGGAGGATGGTGGGTGTAGGAGACTTCTAACCGCAGCTCCTCCTATTTAGCAATCGTCTGCCTTGCATTATGGGGTCTAGCGTTGTCGTGAAGCAACAGTGGGCTGGAGCCATTGACCAGTCTCGGTTGTTTAACGGCCAGATTTCCAATTGTTGACGATACACTTCTACGGTAATCGTCTGGCCAGATCTTAGGAAGCTGTAGTGTATGACTATGACCAGCACTAAACCACCAAACGCTTACCAGTACCTTTTTCTGAGTCAACTTTTGCTTGGGACAAGATTTGGCCGGTTCACCTGGGTTCAACCATTGTGATGAGAGTTGCCGATTGTCGTACAGGATCCACTTTTCATCACAAGTAACGACACGATTCAAAATTCCCTCGTCATTTTGACGGTTCAGTAATGTGACGCAGCACTCATTACGTGTTTACTGGTGTGCTTCACTTAATTGATGCGGTACCCACTTATCGAGGTTTTTCACTTTTTCAATTTGTTTTAAGTGAATTAAAATTGTTTTGTCACTAACACCAAAGCCTGCCGGTAGCTCTGAAGTGGTTTGGGCTGGATCCGCTTCCACGATCACCTTTAACTTTTATTGTCAACACAACAACATTGTCATTTGGCCGTACACGGGGTTGCTTCCGAAGGTAAAAATTTCCAGAACGAAAACGTTGGAACCAAAAGTGTACCGTGCTTTTTTTTACAATAGCTTCCCCATACATATCATTAATCCTTCGAGCTGTTTCCGCAGCGTTGGTGCCGCGTTTGAACTCATATTCCTAAATAACGCGTTATTTTAAGTTTTACATCTTGTGAACAGAACGAAATCAACGAAAAATTTAATGACGGAAAAACAAATAAACTACGAAATTCGAAACAGACATACGCGAGCCTACATTTGGAATTTATTTGAATTTAGAATTCCAAACCAAACCCTAGATATAAGAGGTGAAAGTGACCAATTCATTAAAACGCTAATTTCATATGTAAGCACCTAATAGCTTCAAAGACAAATAAATTTAAACATTTACGGAATATAAAAAAGCTTGTTAGTTGATTCCGTTTTGTCTGCAGAACTGCGGTCCCGACTAAAGGTAGACACTAAAATATGCGACTTTCCAACTGTGACCTTCAAATAAATTCCGTTAATAATACCGGTAAACATTTCTTAATGATATGATGTCATTATAAGTCTGATTAATTAAATAATAATTAAAACATGCTACTGCGCCGCGACAAATGGGTCTAAATAATTTTATATATTTTCCTATTAAAAATTCATTAATGTATCCAATATACGTTATACGTTATTTATGAAGGTATACCGGTCATTCAGCAACAGTCACAAGCATTAAAATAGTAAAAGTTTGTAAAATAACAAAGACATCCATACAATCCTTTGTCTGTGTTCATTTAATATACGCAAAATGTAGGTGCAAATACAAGTAGTGATAAGTTTTATAATAAGCTACTATCTGCTATCAAAGTCTGCACTTCATCCAATCTTTATTACTGCAAGACATCACTCAGCCGGCCAATAAAATTGCCTTCGACAGCTGGATGTAATAACAAGAATTAATTCCCTCGTAGGTACGAGTATGACGCGTTGTAGCTGGGGATTTCCCAAGGGTGACCTAGCCAATGTCCTAGACGGCTGAGGCCACCGCCTACGCAGTTTCATAAAGCAAAACATATTTTACGTCATATTATGAGTCAGATATCTTGAACGTTAAAAGGAAATTGTATTATTATTACAAGGAGATAAAAATTGCCTACATACCTACCTACATAAGTTTATAGTCGATTTAAGTCTCAATATAATCAAACTTTCGTCTCGTGTCTTCTATTCGACTTTTGGCAGTATTTTATTTGTTAGCAACTCATGTAACATACACTTTAAAGGGCTTAATAAAATAGCTGATATCATATACTCATCAGGGAAATGTATCATGTCTGATTTTCTTCACCTACTAATTGATTCTTTTGTGATAGCACATTAGATCTATCAGTGTTTATTGCATGATACAGCTTTATCGTCATCGTCATCGTCGTCGTCCTCAACACTTCGTATCCAACCGCTGCCAGCCACTTTGTATATATCGTCTCTCCGCCTAGCCTGAGGGCGTATGGTATAGCTTACTTAAATTGTTCACAGTAATTAACTTTTATAATAACATAATTTGTATTCTTTAAGGAAAAAGATTTTTGAAAAGTCCTAAATAAATATTAAATGGTAAGTAGAGTCTGTATAAAAAGAGAAAACACTTCATCGATCGTCCTTTTCACTTTGAAGCCAAGATTCGTCTGGATTGAACAAAATGCGAGCAAAAAGCTGTTTAAAGTCAAGGTCTACTGCATTGGGAGTGGTGTAATATTAAGGATAAACTAGTCCTAAGCGTGAGGGCTGAGTAAGTCGGACAGTTATGGTATAACGGTGTACTTACACTGGATGAAACTGAGCGTACTTTATTTTTTTAGGTTGATTTTGATTACCCGATTGGTTCGGCATTAGTAAACCTGGCTGTGGTTCGTGGGTTCAATTTCACGCCAAAACAAACATTTGTGTATCTATCACGATCTGGGACTTGTTGTAAAAAATATCGATATTAGTATATCATCATTCATCATCATTATCAGCCTATTTCCGTGCACTGCTGGACATAGACCTCTCCAATAGCGCGCCACTGAGCTCGATCTTCAGCTCGTCGCATCGAACCGCTGCCAGCCACTTTTCGTATATCGTCACTCCACCTAGCTGGAGGGCGACCTACGCTATAAGTATATCATCATCATCATCTGGTTAACATAGCACAATAGATTGGAAGTAACGACCTCGTGTTAAAACGTCCCAAGAATTATATCAGACGCTATTTTGAGGAAGTCCAGCATTAATTATTAACACTTTGCAACTATCCATAATGTTGAGGATGCTCAGTTTTGGAATTATGGTAGATTTAGTAGTATATACTTCACATACTGTTTGCAAGCGCGAGTATCGGTTGCGGAAGATAGGAAGGAGCACCTCGCGTGTAAGAATGTGCACACCATTGTTATTCGTACTCGCGAATTCTTGCAAAATAATTGTTGGTTGAATTTTGATTTTATTTATTCAATATCCTCGTTCATTTTGATGACTATAATATTACCAGATGACTAATCATCATTATCATCAACCTGTCTCAGTCCGCTGCTGGACAGGGGGCTCCTTCTGAGGGATCTTTGCCCTTAATGCCCACGCCGGGCATTTCGATTGGGGATCTGAGAGCACAGCTTCTCGCTTAAATAGTTCACTTATAAACTACACATTACATATCAATCAATAAAATACAAAAAAAACTACTCTCCAAAAACTAAACTATACTGTAAAGTAAAGAAAGGTCCAGGGCGTCCTTTTAAGTGTTAAACGTTTGGAACCCACGGCACAACAGCCAGAATTATACTACACGATTCTGTTCCGGAACTCGAGCTGAACTCGAGAGACAACAATGCTGACCGCATCCCTTTAGCAAATACGTAACAATATTAACACAATGGAACAATTACATATTCCGTCCTTGTGTGGGCTATTATCCTTGCCGTGTTCGGTTCTGTCTCCGTTTTGTTCGAACTATATCGGTATGAAGCGTCCGGGTTATGCATATCGGATGGAAAGGCGAAAATGTATAAAATTAGTTTACTACTAAAAGGACTACCCAGTCATGTAGTTTTCGAACCACTTTATGCTCGGATGAAAAGTTGTGATATGGTCATCCTAGGATTCCTTACGAGGTACACATCTCTGCCTACGCGTTTGCCGCAGATATCCATCCTAATAATCGTGTGATTGCAAGCGCAACTGCTGAGCGAGAGGTCCTAGGTTCAATTTCCGGATATGACTATGAAGAATGATTAGATTTTTCTAATGTGATTTTTGCCAATAGTAGCGGGAAGTATGGATTTGTGGCCAGTGTATAGCAGTAGACTTACCTACTAGTTCCATGATGGAACGTACAATATAACTCACGAATAATGGCACAGTATTACAAGTCCACCTCCTGGAGAAAATACAAACGTGATGTTGTCATAAAAATAATAAAAAGTACCTAGAAAATGTTCAAGTGCTACGCGTATTGGTATAAACGCATTATGGATACAGCTAAGTAAGAAAATGAAACTATACATGTATCGCGTATTTCTAACTTACACACACGAATCCCCTTTACGCACACACACATTGAAAAATATAACACCTACTAATTCATAAAAAGCGTTTAGTGATTGTTATCGCTGAAACCGTAATCCACTAATGACGACTGTAGCGCCCTAGTTTTGTTTATATGTTACAAAGATACCAGTTCCGTGTACAAGATAACAACTTCGGGTGTAACATTTTTTTAATATGTCTATTATATCTTACCCCTCTCATTCCTAGAAAACCCTCAATAGCGAAACGATAAAAGAGTTGATAATGATGTTGATGATATCTTACATTTTCACTATCGTCGGACTTTAGTGACGTTCACTGCAGACTATTGTTAGAGCCCATCTGGCAGTTGAAACCTTGAGCCTTCGCCGTCAGAAATCCGCACCCAACAGTAAAGCGTGAAAATGTAAATGACGAGCAGCCATAACAAGGCACCATTACGCCGTTGTAGTTGAAACATTCGTACAGAATATTACAAACAATATTTCATATTTACGTAAAAGAAACGCTGATAGCGTTAGTGGATTTTTTTGCGAATACCTTCTACTGGAACAACGTTCTGAAAAGTGATAAGTGTTACGATTTCTGAGTTTAATCTAATTCATTTCAATCCAAATTAATTTATCTCCATCTATTTATATATACTTTTTATGGGACATTCCACGACTTCTTCCAATTGAACCTATTAAATGTTAGCTGTCAAGGTACATATATAAATACATCCACACTAATTATTAGCACACAAAAAGAATCAAAAGCAACAATGACGCAATAACAATCACAATAGGAATGTGAATGACGAAAAAGAAAAACAACAAAGGGGAATATGTCAACGAAATGATCATTTTAATTAGACTTCTTGTCACACATTTCCTCAATTATTCCCGTGTGCCCGCAGAACGAAGAAGCTTGTTCCTAAAACGAATATGTAATGCGTTATAAGAATAGTATAATTACGACAATCATAAACCCAATTACTCTTAAAACGTAGTTGTTGCATCGCGACCGAATAAGATATTGAACGATGAACAACAGCTTCATAATAAAAATATAATACACTCAGCGGCACGGAATCTTGGCCAAACTCATAACATGCGATAACAAATACTTAAGTGCGTTTAACTTTGTTCTTATTGTATAAGTGGGTAGAAATAATGTTTACGTTAATCCTAAGAGGGTAATTAACTAAGTTGAAGTGCATTTTGCTTTGGGTTCTGAAGTTTAGTTGAACCGTGTCATTTATCCGACGAAGTGTACGTTTTGAATTGTGTTCTGGAATTTGCAAGTGTTAAGTTGTCGAAGTTCTTTGGTTTTATTGTGATAAATAAACATCTAAAGGCGCCTTAGGATCCATAAAGATGCCTTTGTCACCAAGTCAGATAGCACAAGCAGTGGCATTAGTCGAACAAGGGATGACCCATCGTGAAGTGGCTATTATCCTTAACGTACCGCGTTCTTC
>DWJK01001166.1:0-17912 GCA_018248815.1 Croniades pieria auraria | reverse complement strand
ATCCGTCTAAAGATAATGACGTTTAATCACTGCGTCGTCATGCGCGCCTGGTGCCGCGGCAGCGATACCGTCCGGGCTTTGATCTTTATTACTCTTCCTTGTTTGGGAATAATAATAATTCTTTATGTTAATAAGCCTGCTTTACTTGTATGGGACCTTGTGTGACGATATAGTAAGAAGAATTATATGTTGGCTGGATTTTTTTTGAGGACTGACAAGTTTTGGACATATCCTAGGCCGTTTTACGAGCTTTCACCGATCGGCGCGAGGTCGCAGCCACTATTCTTTTAATAATACTATTCCTTATTATTTTTATTCTAACACAATTACTCGTAATATCACGTCTGTAATCCCCTAAGAGGTAGGCAGAGGAGTGTAGTAGGCTTCCAAGTTTCACCAGTTACGTTACACGTCCCAGTAGGCTGCTGAGCCTACATACACTGGGCACAAATCCAGACTCCGACCTACTGCTATGAATTCTAAGTTGGATAAGCCCGTTAATATCCAAACCGGGAATAGAACCCAGGATATCTCGACCAACGAGACAGTAAAAGAATAATTATTTAAGAAAAAGAAAGGTTTCATATTTATAAAACAATTAATTTTTACATAGGTGTTTCCATCATATTTCTATAGATTTAATATTTATATCATCATCGACATCGTCAGCCTCTAGATGTCCTGCTGAACATAATCCGTCCCTAATTGGCGCCACTCCTCCCGGTCCTGGGCCTTCCGCAATGTTAAGCGTGGTGACTATCACAAAACGCCCCGATATAAACAAAATATTTATACTGCAAGGTTCAATACGGAATCTACAGCAATAGATATTCTCCTCCGGAACCGAGCTATTCGGCCGATTACAATCAATTTTATATATTTATTATAAATGTGATACTGTAACCTATTAGTCTTTTACGGTTTTATGTTAAACTTTACATTCAGTGATGACAGAGCGGCCAAGATGTTTTCTGAACATCACACTTCTTAAGCTAAGGCAGGACAGTGAATAGATCACGGAGCTGGGCTGTTCTTCATAACATCTAGATGAATGACACACACATAATGTTACGCTTATTTCCCATAGGTATAAGCAGTTGCTAAGGAGTTCCACTAGCTACAGTCCCGGAACACTTTCTTGTCTACTTTCATTATAGTCACCGTGCAAGCTCGTCTATTAGATGTTGTTGACCTGGTCCTCTAGTATGATGTCTCCGATGATAGAAGACAAACTAATCAATTAATATAAAGAAGATGTCTACACAGCCGTCATTGTTTCACGGAGGTAAGTCTATTTTAAATATTGATTTTAATTTGATAAGTCACCTTGATCGATTCCCTCGTGCAAAAATTCTGGATGCATTAAGAATTTTTATTAACAATAGAACAAGTAACAATTACATTTAAATTTAAAATACGAATAATAAAAAAATATATTTAATAATAGAATCAGATATTTTGGTAAACATTACGCAAGATGTTTAATGACAAAATTTTGAAATATCGGTAAAAAGCAACAGTTTTGTTTGCCCTAAATGTAGTTTTTATGTTCTATTCTTTTTACGTTTGGATGTTTTTTATATAATATTATTATTATGTGTTGTTTTACAAATCTTCTATTGCACACTTTTTCACGCTTTGCAAGGATACCTAGAAAACGGCGTGATAATTGTCATATAGAAAAAAAAGACAAATTATTGCAATGTATTTAAAATAAGGGAATATCGACTATATAAATGCATTTTCAGCTAACTTTATTGTCAAGTGAAGATAAAATATCGGTGGTGTGGTGGTTCAAGTCCCCCGCCATTTTTTTTAAAGTAAAAAAAATCGGTACTTATCATGAGTTCCCTAGTTTGTTGGAGTGTCAACAAATGACGCACTATTTTAATATTAAGTAGTTTGATCCCCCTGTGACATTATGGCAGCTTAGTAGCAAGACAAGATCATCTGTTTCTCTGATCTTTTACATAAATGCAATAAAAGTAAATGAAGTTTCTAGATTTCGCTGAAGTACTTGATAATTATGGCAAGTTCTTAAGAAAACAGTCATATTGTTACGACCAAAACAATAAAACATATGAAGATATAAGGTATAAAAAGTACCTAAGGTGGTAGGTAGATTGACACTGTATATCTTTCCAAAAATCAAATCTGTGAAAAAGATGGAAGTAGTAAAACTTACCTTTAAGGGTGGCGTAGAAATGTAGAGCGGCGGATCATTCTGAGAACCTGTGTATATCTCCTGCCCATCAGGTCCCTTGGTGCACCCTTCAGCGTCGGATACACTGTACCTGCACACTATGCCGTCAGCGGGCTTCGGATCGTAGCCCGGTGGCTTGCCGACGTGAAAACCTTTAGCTTTCACCCAGAATCGAAACTTCGAGCTGTCAGAACTATTGCACTCCTCACCACGGAGCGTACGCAAGATTCTAGCATACTTTTTCAACGTAATAGTCTTCGTTTTAGCCAGATCGCCATACGTTTGTATGACCCACGGCTGGTAAGTTGAGAACAGATCCAATTTAGGGTCGCCGGTTTGCACTTTAGGTCGTTTATTGTTATTCTGCTCGTTTTTCTTATCGGCTTTTGAACTGCTAGGCGTCGATTTACGTTTCGACGGCTTCTTCGGCGTTTTCTCCGGAATCGCCTCCTGTGTTAACTTCTTCCGTAAGCCACGGTCCTTTATCATGGCTGCAGCCATTGTAATTATTTATAAATTATATTGAGAAACTTAACTGTTCACTTTAACACACATTTTTTAATTGTAATGTCATCCGTAAATTTCAACAGCACCTGAACACAAAATCACTGGTGTAACTATTTTCTGAAGCAACAATACAGTACTGTTTCGGGTTTTAGAAAGAAATAGGAGATAGGGAATTGCTCTTAGATTGTTTTCAAGAAAAGTTGGGCACGGCTGAAAGTTGGGGGAGTCTCGCGTGCGTATAACTCCGCGAAGAACTTTTGACTACGAAGTTTTATCCGACCTAAAGGACTTTGTTAGGTAACTTTTCTCGGCGGTAAGAGGATGTCGGTTACCATTTTGGCCAGTACCGATTAGTTTTTTCTCTATACATTTTTCGATTAATTACTAAATTAAATCCTAAAATCAATCCATAAAATTGACTGATGCCGCTTCAAAAATTAAGCAAAACGAAATTATTTCGCTACTTGGAAAACGTGGCGTAGAAAATCTTGAAACGCGTTAATCGGAGAATGTTAACGACAAACATTATTATTATTATTATTTTTACAAGTCGGTCAATTAATTAGTAAAGAGAGGATTGGAAACAGGTGTGTAAAGTTGTGAAAAAAAAACAAAAAAGTACCAGGCGCGCAGTCGGAACCGGAGATATCGTAACCGGTACAAAGAGAGACGCGATATAACCCCCTATATACGGCCGCTCGCGTAGGGCGCGCGCGGTGTACTGTCGAGTGGAGTGTTGGGCCGCCGCGGCACGTGCGGGACGAGCGTTGCTAATTGCCCGCGAAACAATCGGCCCGCGCCCGATAATGCTCGGCGCTTGGCGTTCGGGCCAACACCAGCGCGGCCTTGTGCACGCTTGGCCCGTTGTGAGATAGTGGATAAAGCGCTGTATCAGTGTAGTACGTTACGTTTTTTCGATATAGAACAATTTTGAATATGGAATGGTACATTGGGAGTTCTATTTATTTGAAAACAAAGAACGCTTGTTGAATTAACTGATATATTAAAAATTAAACTTTTAGTTTTAGAAATAATACATGAATGTATTAAATAGCTACCTAGATTGATTCTATAAAACTTACTTAAAAGAATAACGAATCCCGTTTTAATTTTAATAATATTATTTTTATTGAATGCTTGCAACTGACTTGTTCAATTTCGATTGTAATTTATCACTAGGTATATATTAAATAAGAATTACACATGAACAAATCTGACGTAGGTAATGTCAGCACTCTAACTAGCAAAATAAATGATAGCTTTGTCTTTTTACCTCTTTATGATATTAAACGTAAAAATTATTTTGATAATGGTTACGTTTTTTTGCAATTGTTATTTTTTTATAAACTAGACGACAACGCTGTCCACATTTAAAATAACCAGACGACAAATATTTGTGTTTAAATTCAAATGTTTGCCAAATATTCAAATTGCACTCAGACAAAGGTCAACTATTTCTGCGTTTCATCGACTTTAGAGTTATGTGATGGTACGGCTACACTTTAGGTTCTAAAAACTTCACACGGATGTGTTAATATCGTGTCTTCAATAATTCGCTGTGTCAATTGAAGCCCACTGCAGGTCTACGCCAGTTGAAAGAGGGCAGGTTACATATTATATAATGGAATTGCCGTATTTTTCTCTGTTACCGGCTTCGAAAATAATACTTTAAATGCAATACCCGTAAATAAAATGTCACAAAATATATTGTATGTGTATATCGTATTTGAAAACCTAAAAAAGATTATTATAAATTCGTGGGAATTCATCACAACACATTTTGGACTAGTAAAGTATGTCCTAAAAGAAAGTAAATTTAAATTAAGACAAATTTTAAGCACTGAAGCTATCCTTGAAACATTGTAACTGGGAAGAAAAGGAAAAAAAATGCAATCCACGCACAAAAACTAAGAGCGGGTGCATAATTTTTGTACTTATTCAAATTCCGTAATAAAATTTAGATGACCAGAGTGCCTCTGACGATTGAATCATTATAATATGATAGTAGGTATGTTGAAATAAGAACCATAGTATTAATGATAGCGTGTTACAAAAACACTCCGCTTCCCTGTATCCGTTTATCATAATCATTTATTTCGTTCGATATTTAAACGAAAAGCGTGCCGGCATACAGTGATGTGGTATGTGGAATGAGCGTCGTGCCTGAAGTGTACCAGACGCACATGCGCACGCGCACATGTAATGAACGTATCATTAATAACACTTAAGATATTTTAGACTTTATTACATAACATATAAGAAATATTTTAAGTTGTAGTAACAATGTAGGCACGTTAAGCTTTATAGGTAGAAAACATGCGCGCGAGAATTAGCACGCGATGTCCGCTTGCGCGTCAGCTAGCACGCCTGCGCGAAGCACAAAAGTGTGCGCATCTTACTAGGAAACCATAAGGTGCGTAGAGATCGCGCCGTCATACGTGTTAAACGATGAGTGAGCGAGAGC
Organism: Croniades pieria auraria; assembly: GCA_018248815.1. Classification (NCBI taxonomy): domain Eukaryota; kingdom Metazoa; phylum Arthropoda; class Insecta; order Lepidoptera; family Hesperiidae; genus Croniades; species Croniades pieria. The sequence continues at coordinate 12,738 of DWJK01001166.1, read as the reverse complement.
GACATATTGCGCAAGCGCTAGCAAGATCATTCTATCACGTTTCATTACAAGCATACGATCGAAAATCAACTTTATCTGTATATGTATACGTTTGATGCTTATAAATATGAGAATTCTAGGTGTTCCATATTGCTATCAAAAAAAGAAGACAACACCCCACCTATTTCTAACGAAGTAAAAAGTGTGCGCATGATACTAGGAGATCATATCAATTCTGGTCACAATATACACAAAGAGTGAATGAAAACGACATAGTGCGCGTACGCCGAATACCATCTCTTTTCTTATGTACACTTGATTGAAAAGCTACCGTGTTGTTAACAGCATATGATTTGTTTTTCTATGGCACGTAAAATGTAAACCATATTTGCTTATCATTTACAACGAAATTACTTAAAGTGAATTCTATTGCAACGTGTTAAGAATGTTCTTGAATTGTTGTATTAAAATGAGCAAAATGCTTTTGTGTACAGAAAATCTTCTTAAATTCATGCTGCGCTGTGAACTTGATGAAGATGTTAACCATGATTTCGGATCAGCAATTTGTTTCAACTTCATCGTAGGGACCCCTCTTGATTTGTTATTTTGTTACCGGATATTAAGAACAGTTTTTGCACCACACGGTCCAACCTAAGCAATATTTTTATTATTTCCATTAAATGTTGGTAGTTTGTAGAAGAAAATAAAGTAAAAAAAATATAACGAAAAGAGGCATAGATATAGACAGTCTTGGTGTACCCCGTCCGTGGGTGTGTCCAGTCCAAAAGGAACCCGTTGTGCTCGATCGGCGGTCAATTGATCAAGGTATTCTGGTGTCACGCACTACCAGGAACACATGACTGTGTTGAACGAGTCGGGAAGTTCGAGGAACTTTTCAAATGCATTTCGTTACTCATGTACCAGGGCGTAATAATTTGCAAGGCGGCATATGTAATGGAGGGTGAACACTCGTATTACGCGAGTACTTTGTTGCTGATTCTTGGAAAAGGATAATGTCTATACAGAAAGAAAGAAAGAAAGAAAGAAAAGAAAATATGTTTATTTTGCCTGATACAGCCAGTATATAGATTATAAATATATCATCACAGCAAGTCCCTTATAGAGTAGATATTCGTAGAGCCGAATGACTTTATAAGAAATTATAAAAACGTAACATCACGCCTGTAACGTTACGGTTAAGTCCCATGGAATAGGTGGTGAGCCTATTGCCATACACCGGGCACAGTTCCAGACTCCGAGTCACTACTAGAAATTCTAAATTATAAAAATCTAATAGTACCCGACCCGGGATTGAAAGCCAGAACCTTCCAATCGGCAGTCGCGGATGCAAACAGTCGACCAACGAGGCAGTCAAAACTATAAAAAATTCAGTTATTATTTCAAATTCTTTATAACCAGTAGGTTAAAAACTGAAATAAAATGAAGAATTTCGATTTGAAGTTACGTTAGCCAGTCCTCGCACCAAAGGCGTCCATCACAGTTTTCAGAAGTAACAACGCACCAGTGACTAGACTCAAGTAGGTCAGATACTGAAAACTGACTAGTCATTCTAACATGTACTAAGTGGGCTAATTATACTAACAGTATCTACTCCTGTAGTCTGTCCTGATACCTTCTGACCAATTTAACAACTAACGTACTAAAAACTTATACTAACTAAACTAACTGTCCAGTCCTATTCGAAGTCAGTAACAGAGGTCTATGGGCGACCGCGGCCACTTGACTGCTGTTCTCTCATTTGCTATTCTCTTCATGTCAAAAACAATGTAAACTGGTGAAACGTGGAAGTATAGTACACATGCTTCTGCTTACCCTTTTAAGTAGATACGGGGTTGATGGTGTTATGCTGTGATCTATGATGAACGGTTAAGCCCATTCGTAGTTTTCATTATAACATAAATGAACCGACAGACGCATAAACCAAACCTGAATTTTAGCCATATCGCCTTGAGTAATAGGAGTTCAGTAAGATCAAATTTTATTAAGAAAACATAAAGTGCGCCTAATCATTTATTTCTATACCGCCAGCTCTAAAACTAGTCGCTTCATACTACTTAATGTTTAGTGTTATGTACTTAGCGGTAAGTAACTAGCTTATCGCACTGCTAGCCAGACGCAGCGGCGTCGACGATATCGCAAAGGGTCAAATGTCTATGTAATTGCGATACGGAGGAATATTATCTTTGTTATACATATATAATAAAGATGCTACTGTCTACGGTCTGCGTATGTGTATATCGTTACATAACTCATAATCATTGACTGCCTCGTCGGTCGAGTGGTTGCACGCGCGACTGCCGAACGGGAGGTCCTAGGTTCAAATCCTGGGTCGGGTACTACGGGAATTTTCTAAATTAGAATTTCTAGTAGTGACTCGGAGTCTGGTTCAGTGCCTGGTGTATGACAATAGGCTCATCACCTATTCCATGGGACTTAAACGTAACTGGTGAAACGCGGGAGTGTAGTACACTCCTCTGCCTACTCCGTCGGGGATTACAAGCGTGTAATACGTTCATCGTCATCATTATCAACCCGTTATCTTCCACTGCTGGACTTAGGCTTCTCCAATAGGACGCCACTAAGCTCGCTTTTCGAATTTTACCGCTGGCAGCGCCACTAAGTATATCGTCACTCTACTTAGCTGGAGGGCGTCCTACGCTACGTATACACACACAAATACACACACACAAACACACACAAACACACATACACGCACATATATGTGTGTGTGTATACACGTATAAATATTTTTGCATGTTATATATCTGGAGATATGACTGCCTCGTTGGTCTAGTGTGGGAAGCGCGACTATCTGTCCTGTTTGATCCTCGGGTTGGGCGCATTGAGTTTTTCTAACTTAAAATACTCTGTATTCGCTTGGAATGTGCCCATAAGCTGAAACCCACATTTCATGGTGCGACGTGAACGTAACTGTCGAAACATTGAAGTGTGTTTTACACCTCTGCTTACCCCTTTGGTGAGATATAGGCGTGTTAGGTTTTTGTTATAACTGAATATTCGTGTATGGAGAATGATGAATGTATAAGAAGCAAGTCAGTCATAAGAATATTTAGTACTTTTCTTTTTCTGTTCGGCTAAGGTCCTGTTGTGATGATACATCGGAAATCGAACTCAGAACCTCTCGATCACCAACCATTGCAACCACTCGACCAACGCGGCAGTCATTAATATAAAGCACATTCGTCCAATTCTTCGCATTCGCTATAGAACCACAGCACCAAAACAGCCTCTCTCCTCGTCTGTACTCCGAATGCGACCAAGTAAAACCCTGTAAGCTCGTCGCAACTAAAGTATGTACGTATATATAGAACGCAATGATACAATCAAGTACCGCGCTAATGCGTCCCGTTGCCGCTCCGCGCCGCGCCGACACTCGACGCGCCGCCTCGTAATGCTGTAGGGATGGCAGAGGGTACGTATCGATGAACCGTAATATTTAAATATATGCATCTAATAGCGTTACTCAGACAAACGGAAAATATTATTTCTTTGAACGGTTTACTTAGGTAGTTAGATGGTAATACTACCAGTATTACCATCTATCTGAACCTGAATTAGACTTAGCTTTTGTTCCAATGGTGTAAACCTTTGAAGTGAAAAATAAATATACAGTACGTGAAAGGCCACGAAGCACTGGTCAAGCTTTCTTTTTTGTAAGTATCGCACGATAATTAGCTTACCCATTGGGTTAGTGGTTAATGAATTTAACAACTCAGTCAGAGATGGCAAATTTGACTCCAACAGGGACAGCTATTTGTGTGACAGATATGAGTATTTGTTTCATGACTGAATAAAAATTATTATTAAGGGACTTGGCACGATAGTGCCAAGTCCCTTGCGCAGTAGGCAGAGAGTACCGAGTACCAAATATATTTATTTTTATAGACCTAGTATGTTTTTCTAAGTTCATCACTCCCTTTATACCCGTACGCCAGTTTCAGTCGCATTGAATATATGTAAAATTTCTTTAAATATCTATAATGAATATCGATATCGATAAAAATATTACCCCAGGATCCATCCCACCACACTTGGCACCTACTTACTGCCCGACCCCTCCCCGGCTTATCTGAAGTCGAGCCGAGCGCAGATATATTTCATCTCGCCACTAGGCACGTTTTTATGCAACGCGCCCGCTACAGCGCAACTCGACTCTTTTTGTCGCTGCGGCCCTAGTACCTCTTCACATTTTTGTCGGTGTCAAAGTCATTACGGGATGACGTATGCGCGTTTTTTTGCACGTAGAAAAAAAGTTACAAAATCAACGAATGACAAAATATTCATTATCTACTTATTTTGTAGAACTGGCTAGTTTTTTTGTACAACTGTCATTCTTAACCTAAACCTAACGTTACCAGTGATTAAAAGAAAAAACGATTGGTTTAATATTTCACTGGGTAAGGAAATTTTAAGCTCGAGAACTACCCTGAACCTGAGCTTGGTATCAACCTGAATTGTATAGATATATAAGACGAGAACTAGATATCAATATAAGTAATTAAGGTTTCAGTTTTAAGCCTGCGATACCACATAGATCGCTGTAGGTATTATTAGTCCCGGCTTTATCATCTGATGATCTCCCAATCGGCTGTTTGTAATGTTTGAAAATCAGTGATTATCAATATTTTGTATGTATCATTGTGTGACCATCATCGAAATATAGCGAATGTCATAAAACAGCACGTTATACGATCAAAGGAGTGTAATTTTAACTTCTGAGGTATTTTTGTATATTTCCTTCGATAAAAACGAGATTAATTCAAAATTTAACACTTTTAACTGCCTCGTTGGTAGAGTGGTTGCAACCGCCACTGCCGATCGGAAGGTCCTGGGTGCAAATTCCGAGTCGGGTGCTATAAGATTTTTCTAATTTAGAACTTCTTGTAGTGGCTCGGAGCCTGGAATTGTGCCCGGTGTATGGCAATAGGCTCACCACCTATTCCATGGCACGTGAACACGTAGCTGGTGAAACGTGGGAGTTTAGTACACACCTCTGCCTACCCCTTCGGGGATTACAGGCGTGATGTTAAGTTTTATCATTTTTAAATGTGGTTGTCATTGAATTAACTAAATTTGGGATATAAGGTGACTTCGGTGCACCTGCGTTACAATACTTTGTATTTCTGGAACTTTTTACAACTCTCAGTGTGTTGATATATCGAAAATACTGCCTGTGTTCGTGCGCTATCTTATGAAATACCTCAATTAAGCGTTGTATAAATATTTCCCTGGATTTTGTCATCTTAGTAATACGGCTGCGTATACGTAGGGTCCATATTACAAACATATGTTTAGTTGAAACGGTTTAACACTGAAGCCGAAATATTTGACGGCCAAAATGGTTCAATACCGGAAAATTTGACGAATTTAAAAACTGCATAGACACAGATTTTAAATTTTAAGCAAACTTTGCTCTAAAACCGCGAAGATACAAACATTTTTCACATTTTTCATCAAGACAAAGATTAGATGAATCCCTCGCAAAGATTTAATTAAAAATGGATGGGCAGTTCAACGATAATTAGCTCCTGGGAGTTTTTTTTAATTCCGGTTAATCAGTTGACGGACAGGTGGGGGTTGGTTCATTTTGTTTAAATATCCATGAAGGAATAACATTTCTGTTTAAAATATATTAATAGTCTTCTTAAAATATATTCACGATTCGTTCGTATGAGAACGTGGCTCCCCTATTCGTCTTTGCGCATGAATTTGGAGACTAAACAAAAAAGAAGCGATGGCACAGCAGGCGAATACGTACCAGGACGGCAGCGGCGGCGAGTAAATTAGCCGCGGAGCCGCGCGATATTGTTGGCGACCCGCTCCTCTAGGGTTATGAGAACTTGGTGTTATTATTATAAGTTATGTCACTAAATATATGTATCTGCGGATCGCGTGGGGATATGGGGATTAGTAGGACAAGTAAGGGATAAATACGGGATCACCGTAGAGGTTTCCAGACGGTTATGGATTTCAAAATATTGATAGAAAATCGTTAGTTACTTTGTCATTGCTGTCACTTTTTTAATATTTGGTCAATATCTCCACGTTATAAGCATGTAATTTTTTTTGTATGTATTTCATTCTACATGAAAACAAGTAGATGTTCAGTGCCAATTTATTTATTTATTAAATTTTACTTGGGTTTATTGTAGTTGTTTCCAGAACAGCTACATTTCACCTGTAGTTCTTCATATAATTAAAATAACGATATTTTATTTAATCGAATTGCTGCAAGTCATTAAAAGATTTCATCATTACTTTTTTGAAATTATTTTGAAAGGAACTGAAATTTTAGCGTCATTGATACAGGGTACATATTGTTAATTCTTAATATACATACCACTCTTACTGGGCTTTCGTACTGTGACAGAGTGTGAGAGCCTAATGTAACCTACTTCTGACAAACATATAAAGAACAAAGGTTGTTATAACCTATCGAGTAACGCCTAGTTGTTTGAAAATTGGCAAATATCTGTCATATTCATCGTTCTATGTGCTTTAGATTCAAGCGTATTTTTGTCCTGTTTTTGGGCTTATCAGGGCTTAGAGGTTTGGGTAGAAGATTAGAAAGACAAGGTAAATGCGATAACGAGCGGTAAATTTTAGAAAGAGACCAAATTGTACATTATTATCGCTTGGAATATTAGTTACTATATTACGAACTGAATAACAATGTCGTAGTCTTTGCAATCCTCATTTCACTTCACTTGCTATTAATCTTTTCGCCGCAGCAAGTGTCGCCACCTATAGTTTTTATTAAAAAAAATTTTTTTTCTTGATCCGCATCGCGCGCTGGTCACGCTTTCATACAGAACAAACGCAGTGTTTACGTAATCGACATAAAAAATACACCTGCGCGGCACACCGCCGCACCTAGGTCACGCAATTGAAAAGTGAGCAAAAAATATATATAATAGGGAATGATTAACAAAGCGACAGCCCTGCGCGCTGCCGCCCGCGAACAAAGCGCCGAGCGCCACTCGCCGCCCGCCGCTCCCGGCACTTACGCGGATGCAGCGTTTTGATACCTTTAATAAATTTTTTATAACGGTTAATTTTACTATTAAAAATTATATATTTAAATTCATACTAGTAAGTTCCCTTTGTTTTCCAGGAGTAAGGGGTCTAGTAGAATATGAAAATGAATCATGAAGCTGTCAGTACTTGCAATAAATATACAGAACAATTTATTATAATCAAAAGATAAAACTTACGAACAAACTTGCTTTAGTCGATTTTTCTCCATACCCCACACACATTACATAAATGAATACTTTCGCTGTATTTATCAACAGCGAATATGCTAATTTCGATTCTCCTGCGATTTGAATTTCGAACGCCATATTTCTGTTTTAAATTATGAGGATCAAGTGGTTTCGCGCTAGCTCGCTACATTACCCAATGATTCACGGAGGCGCGGCCGCCGACATCGCATCGTCCCGCGCTCGCCTACCGCATACAGACACACACAACGCATATATATACCTACGTGCCCGCGCTATAGCGTTGTAGTGATGGAATATTAAGTGTATGCGGCGCCGCTCACTGCAGCATCGCCTGCGTGCTACGGTAATGAGTATGCTTTTGGCTACGCAAAATTGCGGTTGGTTTATAGGTGAAATTAAAAGCACGTTTTAGTTTGATTTTCAGCTCAAATTGTGAATTTTCGAGCGCAAATTTCAGGTGCGCAACGCTCGTGTTGTGTGCTCGTTGACGTTAGAACAATATCCTGTAATTTAATAGGTATTATTATAACCTTTCGCGTGCAAAACGTCAATTTTTAACTAATGATGATATTACATTTTTTCTCGATACTACAGTTAGGTAACAGTAGGATTATACCATACAACATTTAAAAATATGTGAATATCCACATACCATTTTGATATACTTTGCTCCATAACGAGAATTGAATGACATGGTAAATGCGATTATTCAAACTAATAAAATAATAGCTAAGTTTGTTTTATTATTCGCTGTTCCAGTCATATCAACGGTCAACCGTTTGCCTTGCAAATTCTCAAATGCACAACACAATCCACAAGAGCGAGACAGTCAACAGGTTTATCAAACGGGCGTGTAAACTTATCTACACACTTGTAATGCCACCCAGCCGTATTATACATTGCATCGTTACATTAACCGCTTCTCGCACATTACATTACTATGTTTCTATGTTAAACTGTCGATGTATTATGTACTATCACTATATTATAGTTTTATAGGCGTACTGTGAGTTTATGAAGGCCTGGTACTTTCAGTGACTTTGTGACGCGTTTACGGTAAAAGAACCCTGCTGTCAATGTGATGCGTATGATGAAATTGACAATAAAACTTTTTCGTACAGTTAAATTTATGACGATAAAGGTAATTAAAGCCAACTTTTTTACAGTATAAAAATAGGGGCAAAATATATATTTCTGAACATGATTTAACGAATTATATGTGCTTTTTTAATGCTGTTGTTCATTACTTTTCATGTAAGTGTATGTATGTTGGCTTATGAGTCTTGTATCTTCTGTCTTAAAACTTTCATACGCACTTCACACTAACGTTGCTGTTGTTATTTATCCAGTTAAATATTATTTATGTATATACTATAGTTTACCACGACAAATAAGTGTATACCAGAAGCTAGTGCTGACAGTATTTTGAATTTGCTTACACTGGTTGGTGATAATTTTGTTTTGTGTCCTTTATGTAATCACACTCATGTTATATCTGATAGACTTAGCTAGAATATATATATTCTTTGAACTGTTTTAAAAATCTCAGTTGTTAGTCGCAAAATAACATATACTAAGAATATTTTATTACTAAAAAATTAATTTTTATAGGAATACGCGCCATCTGTTATTGAGTAGCAAAGGTGCGTAAAGTACCGCCATCTTGTATTCAATAGATATACCTGACTCGTCTGGTGATTAAGTTTTTGTATTAAAAATAATATATGTTACATATTTAGGGTAACTACAACCAGTAGATAACCACATTAAACAATTTCATAAAAATAAAATTTTAGCAGACAGAAAGAGATGAGTGAGGCCGGAGAACTTAGTCGAATATTTCCTTTAAATTTGCAAACTCAGGGTTTCAGTCTGAACAAAAGAGCGTGTATTGAAATAATTTAAAATAGTATTGCGGCAAGAATCTTGATTCTTTCAATACTTTGTTCTCTAATTTACCTTATCATTGACCCCTTATCGTTCTAACTTAACCCTGGAGTATTCTCGTGAATATATGAATGAAAACAAATATTTTTTTTAACAAAACACGTTTTGTGAGAATTGTTTATTTACTATTAAAAATAACTTTACTTTGTTTACACAATTAGATGTATGCACTTATCTTAATGAATACATTTCTTGAACCTTTTTTCATAGACAAGTTAAAACTTAGAACACATCAGATATTGCTAGATTAATTTCATTTCTGTTATCCATTCCTTACATTTCATATATACAAGAATATCAATCAAGCAAATAAAAAAAATATATATTTTTTCCTTAGTCTCAGTTTCAACTGTACTTGTCCCAAGGAATATCCGTTGAATGCTTCTTTAACTTATGCTTTTTGAGATACTTAGAATCTATAAAGGCTTCTCCACAAATGGAACAGACATAGGGTCGTTCTCCAGTATGAGTCCGCAAATGTACAACCAAGTTTCCTTTCAAGGCAAAGAACTTCATACACACAGAACATCCAAACTTCTTTTCTCTGGTATGTGTTAGTTGGTGCGTTCGCAAATGTGTTTTAGTTTTGAAACGCAGTGAACACAGTTGACATGGGTATGGCCTCTCGTTAGTGTGGACGCGCTCGTGCATTATAAGCATAGCTTGACTAGCACAGTTCTTACCACATATACTACACTCGAATCTCTTTAGATTTTTCACTCTCAAGTTCTTATCTTGATTAGGCACATCACTTGGCTCCACCATATGATTACTCTCTATATGTTGTTCTAATGCAGACTCTACTGAGAACATTCGTTTACAAATAGAGCAAGCGTAACCTAACAGTTTACCCATATCCGTTGTAATTTCCTGTTTAACAGTCTTAACTAATTCTTCCTTAAATTTATTCACTTTACTTTTGGAACACTGGTCAGATTGCTTATGAGTTACTAATGCAGCTTTGCTTTCAAACGTTAAATCACATAGATTACACGAGAATGGATTAATGTGTGTTAGTCTATGTGTCTGCATTGTGATCTTTTGATGGAATCTCTTTAGACAGATATCACATTGAAAATCTCTCACACCAGTGTGTATCATCATGTGACGTTTCAAATTATTTTGGTTGGCAAATGTTTTCATGCATATGTTGCATCGAGGCTTATTATTGTGACCATATTTGATATGTTGTGTGAGGGCATTCCTTCTTATTAGTTGACTGCAGAATGGACATGTCACAAAGAGTCCAGTCACAGTGTGTAGAAGCATATGCCCTGTCAAGATCTCAGATGTCTCAAAGCCTTTACCACAGAGATTGCACAAGTGTTCACCAGCAGGATTATGCTTATATTTATGCTTTTCATACTCCTCTATGTCCACAAATTTTTCACCACAGTCACATAGATATGTGCCATCGTCTTGTTGTAAAACTGCTGTCGCTAACTGGCTATCATCAGCATATTCTATTACTAACTCTGAGCCATCACACTTCAGTATTTGGAATTGAGATGAATCATCACCTTCATAGAATATTAACTCCTGTTGAGTACTAGATTCATCCTCAGCACCAAGTTGAGCATCTGTTAGATACTTCACACCTTCCTTACTGTTAAGTAGTATTGTTCGCTCTACTCCAGATGTTGTTAGTATTTTGATAATATTATTGGCATTTGTCATATCCTTAACTATGATATCATCACCCAGAGTAACCAGCTCTTGACTGTTGCGAAGTTGAGAGTTATCAATTTCAGCGATTATATGTTCTCGAGATGTTTCATCAACTTCTTCAGTTATGTTTAAATTAGTTTTGTCATCAGTTTCTTGGTATTCCTCTTCATTCTGAAGTATAGTTGCAGGTACATTTAGCGGTATTCTAGGATTTGAAACTAAGAATGAATCTATGCTATTATCGAAACGTGGAGTTTTTTCTATAGGCTGATCATGGATGTCTTCTATATGTGGATCATCTATAGGTTCCATTTTTATACTTGGCACTTCTGTTTTTTGGTCCTTTTCATTATCAATTACTAGTACATAATAGCAATCGTCATCACTGTCATTGGGTTCAGTTTTAATCATCGCTTCAATTTGTTTCATAGATTCTTTGGCTATATCTTCTACTGTTAATTCCTTACCTTTCTCATTGACATCAGGCAAGTCTAGTACATACTGCTCCTCCCGGGTTTGCTTCAGCAAGGTATCTAGTTGAAGTTTTAGTTCTTTGTCCATCTTTATGCACTGCACTCTAAATTGATATGCAGAATTTAGTATGGCGAAACATTCAACACAAAGTTTCTGTGGCATCCCATCATCTTCGTTCACCTGGAATTATATAGAAGTGCTAATGAGCAAGGAGCTAATTTTTAGAAGAGTTGATTCTCAACAGCACTGCTCATACACATAGGGGTAGCAGTTATAGAAATATTTACTAAAGATACATAAAGTTTTAATTTAAGTCCTAAGGTTTTTAACACAATGTAACAGAGGAAGTGTGGGACATTTCCACATTTCACCAGTGACAATTAAGTCGCACTACAGAATAGGTGGTGAGCATTACATTTTTAATGATAGATATATGGAACTTTATGCTGTAAGCCTACCCCAAAATTGACCTGGTGTGACAATATTATAATATGCAGATATTAAGTAAGCCAATAATGAAGACAGATAATGTAATTATGTATATGAATTAGTAATATTGCCAATAAACATTTTGTGTTCTATTTCAATCTAAGAATATATTGTTAATCATTTTCAATGTTTTCTTTTTCTATAATAATATTAATAGTAATAATAATAAATCTTTATTTCTTTACCAATGTTAAGTTTACAATTTCTAGGGGTTGGAGACTTCTTTTAAGCATTGACTGCCCGTATTAGGAGGCTCCACTCTTCCAAGAGTTACCTTAATTTAAGCTTACCAAAGGTAATCTACAATACTGATATTAATTTTCTATATTATACATTTTATGTTTATTATTACATATTATTTTTCTACATGCATGCTCCATTTTAAGATATAACTGGGCCTATCATCAGGCAAAATAGTGGCCAAATGCTAGCCTATCATAGAAAAAATAAATGTATATGTAAGTAAGCACATGTGCTCATAGGCTACTGTTTACAGTTGTTACCAAAAACAATATTCTATATACATAACTTTTAGGCACATATATAAAATGTTGCATTATCATGATTTAAAATTTTTCATTAGAAGAGATAACAATTTAATTAAAAATCTTAGAACACAATTTCATATATCCATCCTATCTTAAATTAGGCAGTTTGAGCATACTGCGAGCATCAAAAACACACATCTTAACAAATAGATTTATCATAATGTTTTTAACCCCTTAACATGCACACTAGAGTTAACCCGAGCGTGTTTAACTGGTCAAACTGTACAACACACAATATTAGAATATTTCCTGCAATGTGGATTAATATCCAAAATTCCAGTAAAAATTGTGATTATTTTTGTAATTTTCTTGCCAAGACAATGGTTTAAATTGTGTTTTTTACATAAAAAATAGATTTTTTTGGC
>DWJK01001165.1:0-17923 GCA_018248815.1 Croniades pieria auraria | reverse complement strand
AATGGGCTGAGCAGAGCCGGAGTGGGCTGCTCGATTGATGGGGTGTTTGTAAATAAAATCAGCTATGCCGATGACATGGTTCTGTTGAGCCCATCAGTCAGTGGACTTGAGAAGTTGATCAGTGTATGTGAGAGATTTGCGGCGTAACTTGGCCTCAGGTATAATACTAAAAAGAGTGAACTCCTTATCTTTAAAGCGAGAAATAAAACACCAAAGACTGTACCACCTGTCAAGCTTGAAGGCTCGATCTTGAGCAGAGTCACTAAGTTTAAATACCTAGGGCACTGGGCCAACGCTGATCTCACTGATGACCTCGACGTTGAAAGGGAGCGTAGGGCACTAGCGGTGAGATGCAACTTGTTGGCGCGTAGGTTTGCAAAGTGTAGTGCAGACGTCAAAGTCACACTATTAAAGGCATACTGCCAAACATTCTACACGTGCAGCCTATGGGCCAAATGTACACACAGATCCCTCAAAGCCCTGCGAGTTCAGTATAATAATGGGTTCAGGATGCTGTTGGGGCTGTCCCGCTTCTGTAGCGCATCCAGTATGTTTACTGAGGCTCGAGTGGATAGTTTCCAAACTATCATACGGAAACGTGTAGCTTCAGTCAGGCAGAGGGTGCGGGACAGCACCAATAGTCTCCTGAACACCATATTAGACAATATGAATTGCCCAATGGTTAGGTACTGGAATGCGTGCCACATGCGTTTCAGAGCCGCCATATTTAATGTTAAATAATTTATTTCATGTTGTACTATTTTTTATTTTATTTTACTAACCTAGATAATAAGTACTTACTAACAATATATGGATCTTGCCCGAAATAAATACTAATAATAATTATTATTATTAAAAGCACCCCACGCTTTTTTACATTGCAATACATTTTTTTTTATTTACACTGTTCTTAATTCAAATTTATTCAAATTTTTACGCTATTTTGATTTTAAATTTATCTACAATAAAATGCATTTTCTTCTAATTTATTGTTTACTTTGTATTTCTTTTATTTTTTACTTTAAATTCTTTTTTACTGTTTATTTAATTTATAACATAAGCGTGTTTTTTAGTTTTTTTAAACTATTATTTATTTCTTATTTTTTAGTTACATTTTTCATAATTGCATTCAAACCGCTTCGCACAAAGGAAACACTCAAGACGTTATGACGGTGACAGCGGTGACACTAACAATGTGCTCATTTAATAATTGATTGCGTTCAGAGTTCAGACTATTAGAAACGAGCGTTCATATGGCTCTGGTGACTGTACTAACCGATAGTTTTGTTTCACGAAAAAATGCTTACGACCAAACTTTTTCAAATTCCGAAGAAATCAAATCTGTATATACATGGAAGCTGATACCCTTTAATACTGAGAAAAGAAATAATTTAAGTGATATTGCACACGCACCAACTAACAGCACTGTTGAAGCTTTTAGCTGTGATGAACACGCATACGCACTCGAACGTTTTAGTTCTTTCTTCATAGGCCCTTATTATATTTAATTGATTTTAATGGCGAATTACGGGATAAATTATCCTCTTCCGACAAGCAGAAAGTACCATAGCTGGTACTCTGGTCCTGAGCTCCAGGGACAGAACTAACGTAACATAACCCAACACACTGCAACACCACCCAACCGAAACCAACCCAACCCAATATAACCACCCAATCCAACCCAACCCAATATAACAGAATCCAATCCAACCCAACCCAATATAACAGAATCCAACCCAACCCAATATAACCCAATCCAACCCAACCTAACCCAAAAATAAGTGGAGCCCGAGTTCTACATATTGACCTGCCCGTAGATTAAAGTTCCATAAGAACATGAGACCATCACAGTTTTTCTATATTTTTCAGACTGTTGGCCTATATTTTATGGTAGGAAAACAAAAGTTTAATTTTATTTTTTATTTATTTAAATTTTGGTTTCCTTACCATAAAATATAGATCTAAATAGTCTAAAAAATAAAGAAAAAGTGTGTTGGTCACATGTTCTTATGAACTTTATTCTACGGATAGGTTGATATTGGCTAAAAGCTTTGAAATTTTCAAAGTTCTTTATAATATTTTACATACTAATTTATAATTTCCAAATTAATTTATTAAAATTTGCATACCAGAGGGTTAATGTGGTGATATTATGTAATTCTCTTCAATATATATATTTTAGTGTAATATCTATATTAACTGCCATAAAATGATTCGTTTTGATTTAAAATAAATTTGCAGTTTTTTCACAATAACTTTAATGTATGAATTGTGACTGATGATGAATGGTGATGGGTAAGGTGAAGTGATTATACTAATTATTTTCAGGTTAAACAACACCTGCAGACAAGACAAAATAAATCAAAGTTTGAAATGAGAAAAACGCCTAGACTACTAGAGAAATTTCTTGACACTTCTGTTTCCACATGCCGTAAATTCAGTGATAAAGAAAAAGTTGCAGCTATATTAGCTTTAACACATCACACTGTAAAACATAATTTGTCCTTCAATAGCATGGATTTTACTATAAAATTGAAATAAAATATTTATACCAATTCAACTGTCGCTACAGGAATTCATCTAGCTAGAACATAAGTGGAAGCACTAGTTACAGAGGTGTTAGACCCATATGCTATACAAAATGTAATAGAGATACAGATAATTTGTTTTACCACTTACAAACAGATGGTTCTAACAAAAAAAGTATAAAACTGTTTCCGCTAGTGATACAATATTTTACAGCCAAAAATGGCATTGAAAAAAATTATCAAATTTTTATGAAAATAGAAATGAATCTAAAGATGGTATGTTTGAAGCAATTCAAAAGTCATTGGAGTATTATAATTTATCTTTTCATAATGTGTCTGGGTTAAGTGCTGACAATCAAATGCTAATTTTGGCCAAATCATTCTTTATTCACAAATGTGGACAATTTGGTACCAGATTTAATTAAGGGAAATTATCATGCACATATAGTGCATAATTGTGTAAGACCTGCCATGAGCTTTTTCTCACATGACATAGAAAATGTGATTTTAAAAATGTATGCTCATTTTTCACTTTCTTCTGTAAGAGGAACTGAAAAAAATTGCAATCAGTAGATAGACTTTCATGAAATAAAACGCCATGTGGAAATAAGATTGTTCTCTCTTTTGCTATGCATTGATACTTATTAAATTTATTTGTTATTAAATGTGTCAACTATTAGATAGTACTTTATAAGTTTAGACAATTACTGTGGAATGGTTTTACAAAAATTTATGTTGAGGAAGATATAGCATTGAAATATATTTCCATTTTTCTAGTCACATGTTGAATTTAGTTATTAAAGCTATAAAATGTCTGAAGGCAACTGCATAACAATTTTAGATATATATATATATATTTTAATTTATTTATTCAAAAGAAATTGTACACAGTTTTACAAATTAATCTCTACCAAACTGTAAGCCAGTTTGTCGGCAGTTAAGAGTCAAGAACTTAAGTTCATCATATAAATATTTATTATGAGTGAGAATCAAATCCATGACCCCCCGGATAAGTACTCAGGTTCACTAACCACTGGACCAACGGGCCCGTTATTATGTATTTATGTATGTACATCACACACATCGCAGACTGTTTTGAAAAACGTCAGCTTCGTTATAAAACAATAGGTTTCCGCATACTGACGCCTGACACAATTAAAATGTCGACATCGAGAAAAAATATTTAATTGCATGTTTGTCAGAATTACATTCTACGAATAATATTTAAAGTAGATTATTAGAAAACGCAATTTTGCATTAGTTAAAGTGGTTGCAAGAGCGACTGCCGAACGGGAGATCCTGGGTTCAAATCCTGGGTCGGGTACTATTGGATTTTTCTAATTTAGAATTTCTAGTAGTGACTCGGAGTCTGGATCTATGCCCAATATATGGCAATAGGCTCACAACCTATTCCATGGGACGTAAAAACGTAAACTGGTAAATCGTTGGAGTGTAATATACTTATCTGCCTACCTTTTTGGGCAAGCATGATGTTACATCTGCGTTTGCTATTTAATGTATTTGCGAACAACAAAAAGGGCTTATTGTTCAATTTATTTACGTACACACAACACTTTCGAAATGTGACATTTGAATATGTTTGCTGTGTATTTGTTTAGTGGAGTGTAATGTGCTGTACTTGTTGGGTCAGTTGACGTCATAGCGAGTTTTATTGACGAGTTGTTATCAAGACGCGCAGATAAGGGAAGATAGGCCCTTCCTTCTTCTAACAAACAACTATTCCAACCTATCACTATTCAGTAGGGCTGGCAAAAGCTGTACGTTGATTATGTTATTTGAAAAACCGTTAAATATTAAATTTTTTTTAATGTTCAAATGTAGCAAAATTAAAACAATTCTTCGGGTCTGACGATTTTTAGAATTTAATGCTTTTTGAATAATAAAGATGGTATTATTTTTGGGGAAATAAACACAAATTCGTTTTAATCCAATTAAATTGTATTATTTCAATGCAGTACTTTACCTCGTACATTATGTTGGATATTTTTTTATTATAAAAAAAAGTCGCAGCCCTAACCTATGGCTAAGATGTTATGTCGGTAATGATATTGTATCAATAAAAGTTCCATATAACTCTTCGCTTGTTATTGTATTGTTGGTTCGTTTCACGAACACGCACAGTGCGAATATCTTTTTACACGTGTTAAATATTTTATTATGTGCAGTCGTAAATCCTTAATATTAATTCCGACTATGGCCTTAACCCTTTCATTATGAGAGGATACCCATATTCCAGCAGTGGAATGAAAAAAGGGTCGAAAATTGTTTTAAAAATTCGTTTATTACAGTTTAACATAATGTAACATCACGACTACCACGTTACTACCATGCAACTTAGAGAATATGTAGTAAGATATGAAAAACAATAAATATTGGCCCTTGCTTTTCTAATATCGCATATCGCCAGGAACCAAGTGTAACGAAGACACTCAAATAGTCCCGTGCAGCAACAGTTGTCGTAATAAATTATTTTTAATATAAATTTTTCTAACACCTTGGCAATAGCGCATGCGTAGATATATATAGGTATGTATGGGTTTCGATACAAAAACACTCAAACCTAACAGTTTCTTAATTTAAAAAATAATAATTAATTAACATATTATCTTTTTATAAAAAATCCCGCGGAAAAAAGTCATTTGTTACATTCTTGTGAAATGTCAAAGTACAAAAAATTTCGGAACAAAATTCTGTAATGCATGGTGATTAAATATTAAGTAGTGATCATTTTGGATATGTCATGTCTATTAGCTGTCATAAAAATTTATATGAGCGATAGGATAAATGAAGAGGTATGTACTAGAAATTAGATCTATGTATATTAATAAAATGACAGATCGCGCGCGCAGTTGTGCGCGCATCACGCAAAAACTACTGGATATCAATATTTTTTTTTTAGTTTTACTCTTTTGATATTGAGTCCTTATTTTAAATAAAATATGTTACGATATCATTATGTAACATAATTTTTTAATAAAATACAATTTTTAGCGATTTCTTAATATTAAACAAAGCATGTACTTAAAAAAGCTTGATAAGCGAATCGGACATGTACTGTAATGTTTATCAATGTTGTTACATGTTATATTAAATAAATAAATATTTTTGTTTACAATATGTATGTATTATGTTTTAAAAAAAAAAAGTAACTTCACGCCTGTAATCCCCGAAGGGGTGGGCAGAGGAGTGTAGTACGCCCCCACGTTTCACCAGTTACGTTTAAGCCCCACAATGGAACAGGTGGTGAGCCTGTTGCCATTCACCGGGCACACATCCAGACTCCGATTCACTACTAGAAATTCTAAATTAGAAAAATCCAATAGTACCCGACCCGGGATTTGAACCCAGGACCTCCCGATCGATAGTCGCGCTTGCAACCACTCGACCAACGAGGCAGTCTAGTCAGTTATTGTTTTGTTCTCAGAAATCATAAATAACGCAGACGAAGTCGCGGGTATCGGCTAGTCGTATGCACAATTTAAAAATCTAGATTATAAGGGCGGCACTATACAGGTGGAAGAACTTTACGAACCCCGGAGTGAGAAGCTGAATATTAAATCACAATACTATCGCCGTTTCAAAATTTTCATCAGTTTATATAATTTTGTTTGCATCAACTAATCAGTAGTTGAACTATCTAACCGTCGACATTATTACATTAGCATCCCAGTTCCCTCACAGGAAGGCAGAGAGCACTGAGCGCCAAACATCACTATCCTTTCAGAATCTAACGCTCCTTCTACGTTTTTTTCTCTCGTGCGCATGCTGGCTTATTTAACCTTTATCGGAGGCAAATTAATACATAATGCCTATCGGGATGTCCTGGGTTCAAATCCCAGGTCGGGTATTACTGGATGTTTCTTATTTAGAATTTCTAGTAGCGACTCGAAGTCTGGAATTGTGCCCGGTGTATGGCAATAGAATCACCACCTATTCCATGGGATGTAAACGTAACTGGTGAAACGTGGGAGTGTATTACACTTCTCTCTCTACCTCCTCGGGGTGATAGGCGTGATGTTACGAAATTAATACTTTAAAAGTTTTATGATATCTACTTTTAAGAGAACAGGAATGACAACGTAAATAGTAAATATGTAGATACATGCATATTTACTGATTTCAATATACATGTATATAAATCACCTACTTACTCTTTATGATTAACCATTAACATATCCAAGTGCCTTTTTTATCTACAACTTTTGTTTCCGATTAAAAATACGAGAATACTTTTCAAATGTGAATTTCGATTATTTTTGTAGTCGGCTGTATCATCTGATCCACATTATGTATGGTTTATGTAAAAATCTGATATCTAATCTATTTAGCAAATTGTTCTGACATTTGCGTATCTCATATTCAAAATTCCGTCTCTTACAATGGTTTTGATTAAGTATATAATCTTACTATTAAATGTTTCGCGAGTATTATTGTATGATTATGATTGAGTATGATTGAAAATGTACCGGCTTAACTCACGTACGTTTTTCGGGGTGGCTCTATGGGCTCGGGATGGACCATCCCGAAAAACGTACGTGAGTTTACCCGGTACATTTTTAAATAAATAATCACCTACATATAATTTTAATGTATAAAAAATTAAGCTGACGTACTTGCTATTATTATTACATACCTTTGAGAACAAAGGAATTAGATTAATTTTAAAAGTTATTTTAAAAATAATAGAAAAAACGCAACACCACGTCTATAATTCGCGAAGGGTTAGGCAGAGGAGTGTAGTATATTCCCACGTTTCACCAGTTACATTTACGTGCCATGGAATAGATGGTGATCCTATTACCATTCACTGGGCACAGACCCAAAAGTACAAATCACTACTAAATTAGAAAAATTTAATAGTACCTACTCGAGCCGGGATTTCAACCCAGGACCTCCGCGCTTGCAACTACTCGACCAACGAGGCAGTGAGTAGAAAAATAATAGAGCATATATCGTATGTATAACGGTAGAACAGAAAATATATGATCTGCAAGCCCGTTTGATAATTTTATACCACGCTGATAAAATGATCTACGAATACAAGTTCGATTTCCGTTAATGTAAACTTATTCTAGATTTCAATGTTTATGACGCGCGATACACGGAATCCGAGCACGCTGCACAACAAGTGTTACATAATATTATGTATTTAAATATATATGTACATATTTATTGCAGTAGATGCATTATGTATAAGTTTTTAAGTTTTTGTGTGCTGGATTCCGAATGAAATCTGATTTCTTCAATCCAAAACAGAAATTACGTTATTTGGGAATATTTGAATTTGTAATTATTAGTCTTAACTTTAACTGCATGAAAAATTTCGAAAAAAAAGGAATACGTTGCGTTCCACAGCCGTAACGCAGAATAGTCTATCATAATAAAGCAATTACTTTCATTTTATTACAAAAAAAAAAAACGTTTTTACAATATTTTAATGCCTACCTCTATTATGCGGAACCGACATAATTATTTAAAAAGACAAACATGCTTAAATTCCTGTTAAATTCCAACCTTAGTTGAGCTGCAGTTTAGCTTATTTTAAGCTGAAACGGTAACTACGTACTGAACTAGGGTTTCAGCCAAAATTGGCCAATACCGAAACTTTGATGGAACACTTACATAAATGCTCGAAGCCCTAACACAGTTGCAGAATGCAAAATATTTGCAAAGTTAGTCGATACTAGGACCGTTGAGCTCCTGGATATGTGACAGCTGACGGTACATTTTTAACAGTTCCTCACTTTTAAGAGATGCATAAATTGGCCCCAGTTGTTATCGTTAAATAATACTCGTTAAATTTGTATGAATGCATTATAAAATGGTTCAGAAACGTCCGGTACATGTGTTGACATCTAACAAGTAAATCCACCGATCTGCACAAAAGCGCCACGGCGGAAGTTTAGCCTAATAGAGGGACAAATCTGGGCTCACTTGCGTAAGACAAAAACGGTTACAAACATGGATATATTATAAAATATTGTATACTGTATACTCAGTTAGGAAACCTGGCTGGCAGTGGTTGGATGCGAAGAGCTGAAGATCTAGCTCAATGCCGTGCTATTGGAGAAGCCTATGTCCAGTAGTGGATGATGACGGGCTGATGATAATGATGATGATGATGCTAAATTATAAATGGTGCCATTGTTCCAGACCCAGATTGGGCGTCCTACAACTTGGGAATCTTCATATGCATGCGATGTGCCAGTATTCACCGAGGCATGGGCGCGCACATCAGCAAGGTGAAGCACCTCGAGTTGGACCGTTGGGAGGACTCGCAGGTGCAGAGGATGAAGGAAGTTGGCAACGTCGCCGCCAAAAACAAATACGAGGAACGAGTCCCACCGTGTTACAGACGACCAACAAAGAACGACCCACCGTAAGTGACTAGAACATTCTAAATTAATACCAATGAAAAAGGTCCCAACGTAAGTTCCTAGAAAATTCTGTATAAATACATGCATTTTTCTGCACTAATTTATGTATATTTATTATATGTATGTATATCTGCGTATCAATCAATAGTATATGCCGCTTATTCAGACGATTTACACTATAGTAGCTATAGACACTTTTTTGATAACTAAATAATCCTATACGCTATGGGTACTCAATCGTCAATTAGTATTGGATTGTTACAGAGAAGTAACCTCTTATCACTCGCTCTCACCACCAGCCAGGGTTGACTCGGAGATAATGTCATTAACCCTTCTTTATATTTAGAGGGTTAGAGCCATCTGCCACGCTGGCCAAGTGCAGAGTAGCAGACTTCACACGCTCAGACTTTGTCGCGTTAGACAAATTTTTAAAAATTTGTTATTATTATTATTACGTAGTTACTCTAAGTCCCTTACGTAAACTTAGCTTAACTGTAAACAATGGATTTGCGCAAAATAACATAATTGTTCTAAGCAAGGGTAAATAGACTTTTCCTGCTCTCGTGTGCTCCATGTTAGGACGCATCTGAGCTTACCAACAGGCGAGATAGCGGTCAAACGCTAGCCTATCATATAATAAAAAAAATATCTCCGGATATAATTACCTATAAAGAGATTGCCTAGTGAATTACTAGAATATCAGACATGACTGTCTCTCATAGAAACATCGTGCATTGCTTTTTTGTGTAATATCATATCAGAAGCATTAATATGGCAAATTAATTTTTCCTTTATTTAGTCGACGAAGCATGCTGATAACTTTCAAACTGACTTCCTGAAACTTATCCGGGACTTACAATAAAACTGAATATATTCTATATTTTAAAGCTCACATACAATAAATGAAATAGCTCAAATACTTGCTAATGGGGGAGGCTGAAGTATCTGAAAACAATATGCGTACGAAGAGTGATGATGAAGAAGCAAGTCAGGTCCGTAGGAATTGAGATGTTTGGCGGTAGGTGCTCTCTCGCCTGCTCCGTAAATGTCCTTATTACATCGTCGCCCTTACGGGATAGACTGAAAACACCGATCGCTAAATAACTTATTAATATAGCAAAGATGGTGTTTTAGTGTTATTAAAATAAATTAAATATTTGTATAATTTACCTTATTACATTAAAATGTATGGCAATAAAATTCATCAATTCCTTCTCTGTATATAGTTTGCGGTCAGTATTGCCAATGACGTAACATTCCAAATAATCAAGCAATAATATATTAAATGTGGTAACAATACACTACATGTTATGTTGGCCCATAGTATTATGAATCACCTTAGGCCGTTAACACACCTGTAAGGTGAGGTGTATCCTTTGTAGGTACGTACCAGTTATCATCTTAGGTTGTCTACACACCTCTAAGTTAATGTGCAGGTTTAATCTCAAATATTTCAGGCCGTTTACACACTTGTAAGTTGAGGTGTATTCTCAGTTCTAGTTATCATCTTAGGCCGCCTACATACCTGTTCAAATCACGAGCCCATGCCATGAGGTGCGCTGCATGCCCATGTGATGTCTCTATTAATACTCGTAATTACCTAAAAACATATATTTCTGTCGTTTGCTGTCATTGGCTAAAGGCCAGTGAGTTCCGCTCTGAAGGGTACTCAGGTAGCTCCCAGACACAAGATGTATTAGTACACAAAAAGTGTTTTAAAGTATTTGCATTTAATGTTAACTTTAATGAGGGTATAAAAATACCTAATATAATAAAATATTTAATATTTTATGACTTAATTATATATTTTTTTACGTCAGCCTGGCACACAGGCAGACCAGCCACCTGATGGTAGCTAGTCATACTAGCCTATGAACATTTGCAACAGTGGAGTCACCTGAGGAGTAGCCAATGCGTTCCAACTTCAACATGGCTATACTAAAAGTTTTATTCTAATATTTGTATATAGAAATGCAGCTTATGCTACATTAACAAAAACGTACACATGTATACAGTAAACATGGTAAATATCAAAACTTGACCTACATGCGTTATCAGCGCTTATCAGCGATCCTATAGGACGAATTATGACCGGCCGATAAACAGCGATAACAAGTATCGATTGTACCCGCCCATAGCATTCACGACATTTTAACTGCACTTCGCTTATCTCCACCTTCGCTTGTTTGTGTACTGTTTTCGTATATTTTTTTAATACAAAATTGGGCTTTCGATATGATTTCACGATGTTTGCTTCGGACGTTGGCTAAATGGTAAAAAAGTAATACTAAAAATGAACAAATATGCCTATATGAAGGAAGTCCGTGATGAATGTTGAAGCACTTTGCTTTCTCTGCCTAACCCGCACAGTATTCGGCGTGACAATATAATATATTAATAGATGAAAATTATCATCGACATTGGATTCTTTTACTTTACTTCCTATCCCGTGTCTATTGGCTGTATTATTTTTTAGTGCTTTCGTCAAGTCATCAGGCCGTTTAGCCGCATGTGTTTACTTTAAAAAAGATGTTTAATAAGCATTGTACATCATCATTGTCATTCCATTTCCGTTCACTGCTGGACACAGACCTCTCCGAAAATATGCCACTGAGCTCGATCTTCAGCTCTTGGGATCCAACCTCCGCCAGCCCCTTTGCGTTTATTGCCACTCCACCTAGCTGGGGGGCGTCCTACGCTACGTTAAGACAAGACAATTGACGATATCGTTTTTTTATTATTATTATTATATTTATTATGTGAACAAATTGTTGTTTACAGAGTGCTAATCGAACAGTGGATTCGGGCCAAGTACGAGCGCGAAGAGTTTTGCCACCCGGAGCGACAGAGCTACCTCTCTGGTTCCATGGAGGGCTTCCTCATGAAAAGGGGCAAAGAAGACAGCCGCTACCAGCTCAGGAAGTTTGTTCTCAATGAAAATGAGGACACTTTGAAGTTAGTCCATTCAAACTTTTTTAGCAAAGAGGATGTTGGAGTCTTCACCATTTTTCAAAACATTGACTGAATTCGCATGAATCTGAAAATAAATTATACTAAAAACTTTTCGCCAATCGAATGCCTGTTTCAGAACGAGACTCTGACTTCCTCTGAATTTGTTTCATGCGGCCGTCAAAATAATGTCATTATTGTTTTTATTGGCGTATCATGCTAGAGCAACTTGCATGTTTGATGTCATGATCATTCATTAAACATTACGTGTCCCTTGCAGACATTGTCCAAAACTGTATGTTCGCGCGAATAACGCTTGCTAATTGTGAAATTTTTCAATGTCGCTTCACACAAACAACTTGTTTGTTACGAAATGCTAACATATAATCATGTGGGGACGATAAAAAACTTAAAACGAATTAGTGTGTTTAATTCAGTCGTGGATTTTACCACAAGTTAATTGTATTTGCTGACTTCTTTTCCCAACACGTATGTACTCGTATACGTGATGATAAAGTTTTTTCGCACGCGGTGTTGCGCGTGACGTGTGCCATACGAAAACTTCCACACCTCTTTGGGCTCGTACCCACGTCAAGCCTCAAGCAAATATTGACTGTCTACGTAGTTTTCAATCGGCGTGTTTACCGACCACACGCCAGGTTTTGCACGCTTATCTTAATTTCGCAAGCAAACACCACCTTAGGCCATTGTCAAGAAATGTTGCGAAATCGTACTACGTACTGGTCGCGAATTGATGACGTGTGTGCGTAATTGTAAGTTTACCGGTTCGGTCCGCTGCGCCGCGCCAGCTACCAAGTCACGATTTGTTAACGTCATAGATGGGATTATGAAGGCGTTGTCACGTCATAATCGCGCGTCGTTATTAGCGTTTATGATTTGACTCGCGAACTGTTGCGTCCCGTTCTCCAGTTTGATGGACATTCCGTGGAAAGTAAAAAGGCAATTGACGTCATAAGCCTACGCACAGTCACGCTCGCCATAATAATCGTGAACACAACAGCACACATTTTTTAGCACGAGTTCCTATAGTTTCTAACGTCATCTTGTAAAACCGTACGATTCTTTCTAGAAAATTCGCATTTACGTCGTCCGTCGTTTGATTTCCACGCAGTTCGTTTCAATTAAGTGCACGGGTACGTTTTTATCAGTAAACAATGCGATAGTTATTATAAATAGATAAGCGAGAAATCACCTTAAAAAAAAGAAAATTTTAAATTTATATCGAATTGACGCGAACGTGTACTAGTTTTGAAATCTGTTATTTCACGGAACATTGATAGCTTAGGTTTCATAATTACTAGTATCACGATATTATAGGGCACCCACACGTTTTTTTTTCTGAACGGGATTTTATTGTTTTTGCCATTTCTTGTTTCAACTCTATTTGCTTTTTTATTATTATCTATTAAGCATTAGTTAAACTGATCACGTTTTAAAGACATTTGACAGTACGTGGACATCTTTTCGTTTAGTCATACGGAACAAGTCGTAGACTTAATACTTATAATTGCTATTAGTGAACCAGAAACACGAATTTGTCTGTCTGAATGCACTTGTTACCTAACTCTTCTTTCTCTCTGACTTCCAAATACAGTAGTTTTACGGTCATATCTATATATATGTATTTAAATCATTGACTATTATTTAAATCGCAATAAAGTTTATACGCCATGTACAAAATCTCAAGACAAATATTGTTAATACGAAAAATTCCAAATTTCGATATCTAAGCAAACTATTGGTACTTAATACCTTATAAAAAAGAATACTAATTTTACGTCACTTCTGTCTCTTCTCGTATTCTTCTGTAAGTGCATACGTTAGGAAGCTTTAAGTTAAGATAGATTCCCTTAAGCATATCCGGACTGGTCCTTAGGTATCAGCACCCATCAGACGGCTGCGGCCGAAACGCCGGTTGTCTTGGTCGGTTTTTCGATCGGCTCCGACTCAAAAACTTTGGTCGTTTGAGGTAAGAGCGAGAGTGCTATTTGAAGATTTACGCGTTACAATTAAATTTACAAGAAGTAATCATGAAAACGTCCTTAACTATAAGGTGTAGGGCAATTTAATGACATATTCAGGGGCTGTTTTTGTTGCGCTGTCGTGTTTTTGATATACTCGAACCAAATACTCCATACATTCAAACAATTTCTACGTACAAAATGCGTCAAGTTCTAGAATCTTCCATCCATTAAACCGTTGTGAGTAGCTACGTCAATTATTATTGCAAGTACTTATTATAGATGTTATATTAGAATAACAAAAACAGGAAAGCGCATCAACAATAATAATTATTCATAAAAATGTGGTCTCGTATTGTCCTGTGTTTGTCTCACTCCATGCGTCTACCATTCCAGCTACTGCATTTACATCGAACAAAATAACATATTTGTGAAACATTGGCTAATTGTCAACGTAACAAACTTTGAGCAACTCTGTGGGATAGATATAAAAAAGACTCTAGGCCTATTAATTTCATTAAATTATAAAAAAAAAATATGTTATTTATTTATTGCATATATTAATGACATTATTTTATAGTATTCTTTCAGAAATATACTAGCAGTGTTAATATTCATTAAATTAATAAATGACCAAAATTTTATGCTAAGTGATTTTCAAATGTTTTAAAAAAAAAAAACATGTTGATTTTGAACCCATTCATTTAAATACTTGAATATTTCCTTAATGTCTCTTGATACGCAAAAAACGAATAATCTGTTTATAAATAGAATGGTCTAAAATAGAATATTTAAATACGATTCTATTTAAATACCAACAGTCGTATTTGATTATTAATTACCTACTTACATGTTTGGATATAAAAAGTTAATACATACAATTTTTTTTTCTCTATCTAACTGATATCACACAGAGTTGTTCTATCATACCTCTGAATAACTAATTTGCTATAAATCATGCGTGCTACAATTTATCAAACTTTTCCTCGTATACTTTGTCTATGGACAATTTAATTTGTAAAGTTACACCTATGTAACTTACACATATGTATGTACATTCTAAAGTTACACCACTGTAACCTATATTTTGTATCTAAAATAACCCTTGTAAAGTACCCTTGTAATGTATATATATAAAGTTACTTTAATAGAACTATTGAAAAATCAAATGATTCTGCATAAATAAGTTAAAAAAAACTACAAACATAGCTACGAGTATGTACTATTATTAGTAAATATTACTATTTTGAATACCAGAGCTTGAACCAAAACAAAGCATTGTATACATTTTAATATATGCACTTGACGTTAAAATAAGCAGTACACCAAGTTCCCATAATATAGTCCTTTCAGCTTTGTCCCAGAAGACGAATACACATGGCTTCAAAGAGCAGTCGAGTGTTAAATTATATGCTTGATTGACAATATTATATGCGACTATGGATATTAATTATTCAGCATTTAACGAAGGAATTTACTCCGCTACAAATTCTTTTATTTTTTTCATGTTACAGATATGTCAGTTTGACATATCAACGGCTGTTATGTTGGTACCGCTTGCCATAGACAATTCAATCTTACAATACCATCCTTCTTCTTTAAGATATAGAAGATGCAAACATTAAGAACTAATTGATGATTATGCATCTTCCAATATAAATTTAAATTTGAAATTGCATTAAATTCAGAACTGGTCGAATACAAAATCGAAAATCCCAACACTGTTAAATTTAAATATATTTATTACAAAATACAACACCTTACCTTCCAGGTACCACGTGAAAGAACACAAAGAACCTAAGGGCGTCCTCAGGCTGTCAGAACTGAACGTGGCTTTCGCTCCTTCGAAAATCGGACACATGAACTCTATGCAGTTGACCTTTATGAAGGATGGCTCAACAAGGCACATCTATGTTTACCATGAGGATCCTGAAGTTATCAATTGCTGGTAACAATTCATATAATTAATTTCCTTAAAGATATCAAAACTTGTCATTTGATGTCTTCAGCATCATCATCAACACTTTTATCGTTCCACTGTTGGACAATAAGTCTCCTTTCAGAATGAGAAGACTCAAGTTCATAGCCTATGACACAAGTTAAGTGCTATTTGGCAGTCATTATAAATTATATTTAAAAAAAACTTTGTATTGTCATCTCGTTTATGTATATTTTTTAATTAGATACGCAAAAAACAATGAAAAAGTAGTTTCTAGTTTCTGTTATGTATATACAAAGTCTAATTTCTTCTTTTCCAGGTACATGGCAATACGATGCGCTAAGTTGCATTTACTGCAAGTGGCATTTCCTTCAACACCCCAATCCGACCTGATCCTGCGTCTGCCCAAAGACTTTGCTAGAGAAGGCTGGCTGTGGAAGACCGGACCTCGCCCCTCAGACGCGCACAGACGCCGCTGGTTCACGTTGGACAACAGAAAGCTCATGTACCACGACGAACCCCTGGACGCATACCCGAAAGGCGAAATATTCATTGGTCAGTTTCTTCTTTTGGGTCGCTTGCTTACAACTAATCAATAATTGCAACAACCCAGGACTCTGCACTTTTCTCGGAAAATCCCACGGCATAGTGCTCCGAGAATACCTCAAAAGATATATTTGTAATTTCTGTGTGTACATAAATAAAATAAAAAAAAAAAAAGAGAGGTCTTCACATCGAAATACTTTTTTAGATCCTATTGTTGGATCCACTATGGTCTGATCTGTTTCAGAGTTACTCATTGGGTCTATCAATGATCAACCCGGCAGTGTTAGACTAGTGCAAGCCCCTTCAACCTTGGAGGTCTTGGGTTCAAATCCTTGCAAAACTATGTGCATTTCACTGACTAAGTAATATTTGTTGTAAAGGTTCTGAGGAAACCTGTACGAGTATGTCGTAGATATACCAGTAATGTTCTCTAAAGCGTGTATAGTTTGCAAATCCGCAGCTAGTCAACGTGATAGATTTTAATCTTAATCCTTCTCAATATGGGAGGAGATCCGTATCCAAAAGTATAACTATAAAAGATTTAATCATGATGGTCCAACTCATAAAAGGCGCTGTTGCAATGTTTATTAACGAAACAATCTCTCATAAGGTCCATAATTGAAACGACAGATATAAAATACACGTCGTACGCGTCTGTAATTTTTACAAATTAAGTATACACTTAAATTTGAACAAAGATGTACCCGTTTGTATAAGACATTTTAATGTCGCCGTCGGTCGCAGGGCACGAGTCGACGGGGTACGCGGTGCGCGTGCCGGCGGCGGGCGCGGGCTGCAAGGAGGCGCGCTTCCCCTTCCAGCTGGTGACGCCCGAGCGCACCTTCTGCCTCGCCGCCGCCGCGCACGACGACCGCGCCGCCTGGCTCGCCCAGCTGCAGCTCACCGTGCGCCGCCCGCTCTCGCCGCAGGACTCCACCAGTCCGTACCATCGTTCACTCGCCGATCACTCACCGATCACTCACCGCTCACTCACCGCTCACTCAACGCTCACTCATCGCTCACTCACCGCTCACTCACCGCTCACTCATCGCTCACTCACTTACACCCGATTGGATATTTATCTTTAAAATCGCAAGTGATCGCGTTATAGGACGATCCACCTAGCTAGCGTTAGAAAGTTTAAATTAGAAACTTATGTGCATCAGTAAATTGAAACAGGCTAGGCTTTAACAGGATCAGCGTAAACAGGATTACGCTTAGAGTATGCATGGGTTCAGAGGCGTGTTATGGGAGAGACCTATGTCCAGTAGTGGACGATTACGGACTGATGACGATAATGAATATTATGTGTAATAAAATAAACTGCATTAATAAGTACAATGAATTACGATTGAGAAAAATATTAATACAATGTTTAAAGGAAAATTTACAAAAAGAAACGTATGTAGAAAATATTCAATGTAGAGAATAATCATCAGTATGTAGAGAATAATCAATCAATCTTTCTTTTCTCTTCATTATATAATTAAGCTCCTTCCAGTATAGGTTGTCTGGAAGAGATCGCTCGTTTAGCGATAAGACCGCCTTTTGTTTTTACCGAATTCTGATATCCTGTACTTT
>DWJK01001164.1:0-17929 GCA_018248815.1 Croniades pieria auraria | reverse complement strand
CTGGAACGATTTCAACGTAACTTTAAATATTTAATTCGAATGAGTGTTTTAATTAAGCACTGATAGTTTAGAATCATCCTCTTATTCCAGGGTTTTCGGATGAAATTTTTGCACTCAACGCCTCAAAAAAATGTGCGTTGTAAGATTGAAAATCACTTCTATGAACGGTACAGGAAATCACCGTGAGAAAATCTGCATATCTTAGAGGACTCTGGCAACCAGTATTTGATCGGAAGATCAGATTATGGACTTAAGCCTTCTCATACTGAAAGTAGACCCGTATCCAGCAATATAATGATGAAAAGGTTGAAGATGTTGACGAATATTTAGAATCGTTGATTTTCAATTATTAAATTCATTCTATCAGCTAAGTCTTCCGTTGGTTTACATGTGTTCGGGTTAAGTTTAGATTACTATTCGGATATGATCCTGAACCTCTTTAATATATATAATTATTAAATTAAAGATGCATAAAACGACACAAAGTTTAGTAGAAACACTAAATTAGACGGAAATCCCTTGGGATATTCCCCGTATGTGTTCAGATTGGCCCACTAGCTTAAGCCAACTTACACCATCAGTGACCAAACGACATATACGAAACAACAGGCTATAGGACGCGGAATAATGTTACGAGATATTTCACACTCGTGGGTTGTTCTGATCTTCAACTTTCTATTTAAGTATTATTTCTATCGGAGCCCGTTTAATTTGACCATAGTCAGAGATTCTCTGATATGCGCTTTAATAGGAGATATCCGAAGAGGATAATTAATTAGAAAAACGTTACCTTCATCAAGTATAGGTTAGTGGAGAAAAGCCGATGAGCTTGCTACAACCCTGATCAGTTTAGCCATCAAAGTTTTTACTTTATTGTACATTTTCAAGAGTAAGTAAGAAGTAGAAAAAAATATTGGTAACCGTCAAATAATTTTAAGTTGCATCGAAGCTCGGAAACTTTAAAGTATAGTTACTTGTCAAATATGTAACCGGGAAGAGTAATAAACAATAGATGGAACCGTTATGACAACAAAAGTACGCCAATGGAAAATATAGTATTATGTTTTTACAAATGGGGTATGACGTAGTCAGATATGGTAAAAGTGACAAGGGCAATTAATATAAAAAGTAGTGAGGGTTAATTCTCAGCAATTTCTTTTCGTGATCACTGCATCTGCACTGCACTGATCTTACTTGGGTTGATATTTCGCTCTTATAGGATGATACTTTGGTTACTACATACTTTACTTTAGGATGATGATTAGGTTGATACTTTATTCCTATAGGATAAATATTAAAGATAAACTTATAAAATTCGTAGTTACCTAAGTTTCAAATCGCTCATAGTAACTAGGTAATTGTTAACATTTGCACAACTTCGTTTATACTCATAAAAGAAAAGGCTCTTTCTCTTCTTCACTTTAACCCTTTACGAAATGGGAGAGGGACTCGTAGCCAAAAAGCAACGATAAAATAACTGATGACTGCAAAAAAATTTACATAACCATTCAAGTAATAATATTCACAGCCTGAATGCTCATCGCTTGTGCCAATCGAATGCATATGCGAAAATCACTCTACATAGAGCGTACATCAAAAGCTAAAGGTTAAAGGAACTCTGTGAACATTTTCAACGGACCGTATAAGTTCAGCTACAAGCGTGGGGTGCAGCCTTTGACTACGTTTAATCGAATGTGCAGTGCCACCTCCGTTTTGTCCGTAGTCGAACAATCGCGACAAAATGTCATGCGCACCCACGCGTGCTCCGTCGAATGGAACTTGCAATAATGAATTTCGGGGAATTTTCACGGTCCACTACAATGTACGTTTTAAATATGACTGCAGTATTTTTTATATTTGTTAAAAGATATGTTTTACAATTTTATTGCATTTATGATTTTTTTTTAACTGCGCCACACGTGTAGCAGTACAGAGGGCCATTGCATCGGCTCCTACCTGTTGCTTCGACGACCTTTAAAAGGCAGTAGCTGGATGTGATATGTGGAGGTTTCAGCGTTGTGGCATCCTTTGGAAGAGACCTATATCCAGTAGCGGAACTAAAAAGCCTGATATTGTGGTGACGATGAATTATTTGTTATTCCTCCCTACTTTTGTCATTTGTTAGCTTAAAAGTTCAGTATACATTAACACTATTATAATATCGTAACGCCAGGTCTTTTGAAGAATGGGCAGATGTCAGTCCCTACAGCCCTGGTATGCTTCTTCCATATTATCGTTATCCTATAACTTAATTATTATTAATCTGTATGAAACGATGTCTTGTTTTTAGAAACAGATGCAACGTTAATCTGTCTAAATCAGTTGATAACTGGCAAATATCAACGACCTCCATACGATAACCTCAGATATGACAAAATCAACAAAGTTTAGATATAAACAAACCAGTTATTTCATATTGCATCTACAAATTATTCCTTTTTGACAATCGGAAATGTGGACGCAACACCGAAACGTAAATATCATTAGTTCTGATTAAAAATGTACCGGCTTAACTCACGTACGTTTTTCGGTATGGCCCGACTAGTTTCGGAACTGTACGAGGTCCTTCCTCATGAGCTCCCGCCGCTTGCAGCGCGGTCGCGACGGAGGTTCATTTTTAATCATGTGTATAAATACTCACGAAACATTTAATAGTAAAATCGTTAGTTCTAGCGTTTTGTAATGGTTGCACAGAGCGATAAGACGTAATAGCAATAAAAGTGGAGAGTTATTTGCGAGAGATGTTCATTCGGAGTGCAGGCATTTCTTCCGCTTTCCGATTGTCACGACGCGTGTTATCTTTCATTGATGTATCGTTCGTTCAATGCGCCACCTATTGTTACTTTACGTTTCCAACACTGTGAACAGTTCATTCTCTCTTCGTTCTTTCTCTCGTTCTTTCCTCAACTTCGTGAAATGTTACACCGTATGTCGGTAATGGTATTTCAACTGTTTATCTTATAATCCGATTTTTTACAATGTTAGTCCACTTCTTACAAGACTTAAGACTAAATAGCACGAGAGTATTAGAGGCGAATTAATATTTGAGTGCTTCCAATATAAGAAGTATAACGTCAGCATATAAATCTATTATTTAAGGATTTATAAATCTGCTCATTGTTATTCAAATAAGTTTTTACGAAAACTAAAAAAAATAACGCAACATAACGTAACATCACGTCTGTAATCCCCAAAGGGGTAGGCACAGGAGTGTAGTACACCCCCACGTTTCATCAGTTACGTTTAAGTTCCACAATGGAATAGGTGCTGAGCCTATTGCCATACACCGGGTACACATCCAGAATACGAGTCACTACTAGAAATTCTAAATTTGAAAAATTCAATGGTACCCGACCCAGTATTTGAACCCAGAACCTCCCGATCGGCAGTCGCGCTTGCAACCTCTCGACGAACGAGGCAGTCTAAAAACTAAACTAAAAAAAATATTGTAACGTATGATTAGAAACTGCAGATTGAATTTGGAATACAATTAAATTGCAAATGTATTCTAAATTCTTTTTGTCTTAAATTCAATAGTTTTGCGGCATATGCCTAGGCGTGGATGTGAACTGGGGTCATTCCTCTGATTTCAATACAATGAAATACAACATACGCAATGTATGTCTCTTGTATTAAATGCCTCGCATTACATTACTTTGCGGAGTTCTGACAATCGATCGAAAGTTTTCCCCGTATTAACGGATGTAATACTGGTTATATTGGAATTGTATTTTTCGATTCTTCGAATAGTGGATTTATAAATTTCATTAATGGCAGTAGATGCTGTGCTTTTTAACTTAACGAATATTTATTAATTAAAATAATGTAGATTCTCGTGTGTTTGTTATCAACGAAGTTTAATTGTTATAGTTTTTTGTTGACTACTTTACAGTTCTTTCTAAAGTGTGGGGAAACGTTTACAGTTTTGACGAGGTGTCGATGTGTTGTTATATATTTATCGTAGTTATTTTTAGATTTTTTTATGATTTTAATACTTTTCTTCCACCGCAGGTGACTGCGAGGAAAGGATGTTAAAGGCACTTGCCTTTAATATGCTTGTGGGATAACAAGCAATAGTAAAACATTGTGAGGCGTTGAAACGCTGAATTTTAACATGACTGGCATATTTACTGTAATGAGATTCGTGTAAGTGATCCGTTAATGGCCCTTGCCAAAAAATTTTGAAAATGTTCTATAACAAAATAAATACAAGCGAACCGTTGTATCTATAGCAAACCAGAAACTGTACGCATAAAGTAGTGGAAAAATTGGTCCTGAAATTTAACTACGGAACTGTAAATGCTGTTTATGGTATCGTAACAGATGATGACATGTGAATATATTGCTTGGATTTGGAAAACAATCAGCAACTCTGCGAACGAGTCTTTGAAGATGACAGTAGACAAATAAGGATATGTCAAGACAGTATTAAAATAAACAAATTATTGCCTATTTTATTTGTAATACGAGTCTTTTAATTAGTATACCACTAGAGAGAAAAAGAACATTGTATGCTGAGGGATACACAACAATTTTACTATAAAGATGTCTCGAACAAGTTCGCTTAAAGGGGTCAAATGTCATAATATTCAACCTCACGACAATGCTTCTTCTACCATTATAAAAAACCTCCATTAACCAGTAGAACAAATAATATTTGTGTTCTATAAAGGTGGAGATGAAAGGTGGATGTAATGGTTCATTTGGATTAATCTGAAGCTTGCTACGTGCGACTTATTTGTTCGAGAAAGTAAAAACAAATGACGAAAGGAGTTTCATGCGCGGAATTACAAAAGCTAGTGTGGGCCTCAACAAGCACGTTGTAAAATATAAGTCCAGATGAATGCACTTCCCGCTTTATTAAATAGTTGTTAAAGAACGTTTTACCTAAGAGAGACAATATTTTGAAAAAAGCAATAATTCTATTGCTTTTTTTATAAATTTTATTTACTCTTTATGCGAAATCCATTTTATGTCACTACGAACGTTGAAATACAAAAAATATTAATGCAATTTCATGCAGCTGTACTTGAAACACAACCACCCATATGTAATAAAATAAGGTAAACAATTATTACTACTCTACATATAATATCGGC
Source organism: Croniades pieria auraria (assembly GCA_018248815.1). Taxonomy (NCBI): domain Eukaryota; kingdom Metazoa; phylum Arthropoda; class Insecta; order Lepidoptera; family Hesperiidae; genus Croniades; species Croniades pieria. Next base: position 12,830 of record DWJK01001164.1, on the reverse strand, counting down.
TGTGCATTGCAGAGGTTCAAATGTTTTCTGTTAATCTTTATCCAAGTAAAAAACAGCTGACGCCGTGTTCCTGACCGTTGTTGTCTAAAAACGCACATTTTTTCTGTTACTTATTTTCTGTTCAGTCCAATAGGCCCAAAATATTTTTGAGATGTTTATAACGAGATTTAACAGTGACGGAACTGGCTGCGTGAGCCACTTCCTGTCAGTAGCGGTGTGGTGTTGGATGACGGCGTGGGCATTGGACGACACTGCCGGCGGCGTGCAACGGGACACCGCCACTCTGCTACCTGGCGGCCCTAATCACCACATTTAATTTCCTGTCAATAGACTTTCTTAGAAACATAACTGTAGAACGACATACATTTTGCAACCTGCACCCATTTTCCAACCATACCGATACATAATAATCGATCTCGTCTTGATATTTGTTGGTCACGAGTCGTAACGAACTAAGTTATAGAACACGACGGCCGCTAGGCAACCAATTAATATGATGTTTAGCAACGGTTAGAGATCTGATGAATTATCTCCAATTAACGAAACGTTCGTCATCGTGGAGATCTGAGTGCGATGCGTACAAGATCCGTTTAAAATAATTTTAGTGAATGAAACCGCACAGCGAACTTCAAGGTCGGTCGAGACATTGGCGAAAGAGTGATCGTATAAATAGATGACGCACCAAAATCCGGTGCGCGGTGTGCGGTGGCGAAGTGCCGGTGGGAGCGCCGTGTGTCGCGGCTCGCGTGCGGCGGTGTCGCCGCGGCCGTCAGTCGTCAATGGTGTCACTCGCGGTGCGCGAGCGCCAGCGCTGCGCAACGTGCGCGCGGGCGTGCGGCGGCCGACTGTTCCGACGCGCGACGCTCCATTCACTCGCAGCCATGAATGAACGACTCTCAGCACGTGGCCGAAAAATTCGACTGAAATTCCGTCTGGCTTAGTACCGTCACTGAGGAAGTCGCTGAATCGACCTTGTCTCTTTATGTCTTTATGCTGGCTAGACATTGTGCTCGTCTATACGTCTCCAACGTGATAACATTGATAATTGTTACTAGAGTTGCGACTTGCGCCAAGAAAAAGTTACATAAGAGTATACAGAGGCTATAAATAATTCTGACTTTGAAATTGTAGTGACAATAAAATGAGAAATAATACATAAATATAATATAACATACACAAATATATTTTACGGTCATCCTACCGATATTCTTGACAATACATCCGTACTTCGAACATTTAAAAACTTTTCAATTTTCGCTGAAAATTTTTGGTGTAATTTTAACTTAATTGTTTAATTTGTTATTGTAGTTGGGAATAATGGATCTGGATATGTATATACCGTTATTGCAATACAAAATCGGGGTAGAAAAATACTTTTCTTTACAACCTATTGAACATATTTAATTTTAGGTAGGAATATATGATGCGGTACAAATTACAAAGCGCTTGATAAATTTTATAGCATATTGTTCGTCTTGTTTCAATGACTGTCAGAAAAAAAATGTTTCTAGTTCAGGCCTCTACATCTTCACATCCATTTCTGATGCAGGAGTAGCATGGTCTCTATGTTAGGAGTACTATGGTCACTATGTAGCAATGTTACAGCATGATTATACATATTATTTTATAAATTGTATGAATATAGAGTCAATAAAATATAAAATAGTCCAAACTCTATGTTGTAGAAAATTCTGCATTATAGAGATGACAGAAATAGCGTCGTCATCGTCGTCAGAAATAGCGTCATTTTGCCGGAAATACTTGATTTTTAATACTCTTTCGGGTTGTCTTGTTTATTTTTTTTCACCGTATGCTCAACTAACGTCTACTTACAGCCTATGAATTTCTGGTTACATTTGGCATTAGAAATATATCAGCGGAAAAGAGCACTGCCTTTCCCTATCATAAATATTGATTGGAATATACATATACATATGTATATTTCACACAACTATGTTAATAAATATAATATATATTGAATTATTTGTAATATGTGTAGGTATGTATATTTATGTCTTTATATGTATACCAATGCATATGTGTTTCTTTTGTTATTTTCTTTTCTGAGTACACACTACATTTGATCTAATTATATTATTTTCCATTCCTGGTGCTGCTGGAAGAGATCTCTCTTAGGGATAAGCAGTGCCACTGTACAACACCTCTTTTGTATAGGTATATTTTTCTATTTATTGTTTTATGTGTGCAAAATTGTTAAATAAAAAAAGTATACAATTTTTTTTATTATTGATACCTTTATTAGATAGCTATAGAACCCTCTTATTTCTACAATGTGTTGTAAATTTTATAAAGCGCTGTAGTCGACCTCAAAGAAATGCATAGATCAAAAGTGCTATTTGATTGAAGTAATTTGTATATATTCTTTGCAGTATCTTAATTATAACAAAAATATATTCTTTCTTTAACTTTAAAGAAAGAAAGAAAGTTTATAAATATCTAATTTGATACGGCAGTCAACTTCTAGCGGGGATTAATTACATATGGACCTGTTTTTAGCTAAGGACAAAATTAGAGCGCCCTGTATCTCGGCGTATATGCAAATATTGCTGTTTTTCAGCAATTTCAGTTTGACAGTGATTCGTCCTCCGTCAAAAACAGTGCTTTATGTTATTTAAAAAGGAAAATATTATCCAATATTATACCCAATAATTTATATTAAGTACAGATACTTTTTTACAGAACAAGAAATGTGTTCATGTCAGGCGACGGATGTTCTAGGCCTACCTGTATCCGGCGGTGATCTCCAAATGTTGCACTATTTAAAAGTATTGAAGAGTTAAAAATAAAATAATACGTTAAAGTTAACACGTCAGAAATTAATTTCTTTTTTTTTTCAGTTATCTTTTATAAAATGTTTTTGCTGGAATTTGAATGCGCTTTTCACACGCACGAGTAAAATCTTAATGCGTTTTTACATGACAAACTCTGTTATAGCTTTATTAAAATCTAGATATAACTCACTTTCCGCAGACCGTACAGTGGCAGTCGCGAGAACTGTTTCGCCAGGAACCGTCCGACGGGGTTTGAGCTGGCTGACTCCTAGTCGCTCGGGAGTTCGCGCACGCGCCTACCAGACCGGGGCGTGACCTAGACCCTGAAAATGCCCACCCCTCACCCACGCACATCGCGTTTCCATAGAAACGTGTCTAAATAGATAAAGAAACATGCTCAAAAAATTGGTCCAATCAATCAAAAATTTACAGAATTTGGTCATAGTTCATAATACTAAGTCTTCATTATTCTGCCAATTTTTGTACAAATTTATTGTGTAATAAAACACGGAAAACTGGCGATCGCATACTACATTATTAATAAGGAAGTACAGTTACCTACGAAGCTCGCTCCTCCCAAAGAACGACGTAGCTTGAGCCGCATTGGTGTTTTCCGAGATGCTTCGGGAAATAAATTTCTTCGCAGAAAAGCATTACTGATGACAAACAACACCTACATAGCTTACTGCTCCATTAGCTTCTCGTGGAACTGTATGCTTTTAACAAATTAAAACCTATACTTTCATTACTCGCCACGTTAAAATGGAACCGAATTGAAGCAACCAAGTTAAAACAAGTCAAATATTAAAACGAAGCAAAAATCGCTATTAAACATACATTTTAGACATGTTACGTAACAATATTCTAGAAGCTACCGCCTATTAACGGATATAATCATTTTGTCAAGTCTATTTCTTATAAGATTACACAGACAAGAATTTCCATCTACGCATCTGACAAACTTTTTTCGTACGTAAGTTTTAATAGAACTCTCTAATCTTTGCATCATTTTAGTGCACTTCCGATTTGAATGTTAATACATTAGATAGGTAATTAGGCGGATTAATTTAGGAAAAAGAATTAGGCGTATGTAATCATACGCCTAATTCTTTTTCTAAACCTACCATCCTCACCTCACCATTTCTTTATGCTACTGTTATCCATTACGCCCAAACAATCTAAGCATCTTTCTTAATCTCAGTTACTTCATCTTCTCTTGCGACATCGATTTCTTATCACATTATTTCTATTATGACGTTTTATTATGAAGGTATTACTTAATTCAACTGAGGGATAATTATTAATTTGTTCAATAGCTGACAAGGGTGAAAATATTTTTACTTTAGTCCCCCGAAAACAAGTATCTAAATGTCTAAATTAAACAACTCAATTTCTATTTGCCGCCAATTCTCAAGCTAATTGCCATTTGAAACAAGACCAACCATAAAAACTCCATGAATATACAATGACCATTGACACATAAGCATTTCTGTGCTTTCAAGGGCTTTAGGGTGGTAAGCTGTAATACTTACTGTAAATAAATACTCATTCAACCCTTGTAATATTGAAGGTAGTATTGACCATTCGCTCGTAACATCAAAAGTCTGGTTTAGGAGTTGCAAGCATAAAATGTCCTCTTAACTGTTGAGAGGGAAAACTAGAATAGTTTATAATAGTAATATTCTTCTTACTAATTGCAGCGATATTCGTCTGTTTAGCAATAGACACGAATAAATTGCAATATTGTATATCTAAATGGAAAGGTCAAGTTCAAAGCTTTTTACCAATACTAAAAGTCGATGACGACTTGTTGACTAATCGTATTGGTATCATTAAAAATGGGTTCCCCATATGTAGCTACTCGTATTTCTAGATAAGAATTGAATAAACCACAATAACGGATTAGTTAGATCCTTACATTAAAGGTGAAACAGCATTATTTCTAAAAGAAAGATATTTTTAGATTCAAATACAGTGCGTGATATTTATTCCAATTTTATTGCGTGGTACTTACCTAATAGTATTGAAGTGTTATAAATAATCATTCATCGGCCGTGACTGCCATCTGATACCAGCCTGGGCAGAGCCTGTGTTGTAGTGACTAGACAGATGATAATGTAAGAGCTTAATTCATTATTTTCCTTAGCAGTTTATAGCGGATACCCATTACATTTATTAATTTTATTATAGTTATCGTCAAGGAAGATTTCTAACAGGTGAGGTAGAGAGCACCGTGTGTCAAATATATTTACGGAGATATGGAGCTTTTTCTACACACAACTTTTTTATACATGCACACTAATTTCTAAGACTTCTGCCTTCCCTATCAGCCAGCATTTGACTTTTACAATATACAGTTGTTTCGCGTGCTCTGATTAAAATTCGTGTATCAGGTGACAATTATCTAAAGTTGATTCCGCCAGATCAATAGCTCTTACCAAATTGTGTGTCGCATCGCAAATTTTTCGTAATAAGGCTCCACTTGACTACCCGTAGACTGATATAACTTCGTTCTAGATTGCACAGTCGATTATTTTTCACTGGGTTAATTTTAAAGTGAATCAATTATGAAGTCCCTTCAGATGCTGGTGGTTTTGTGGAATGTGAAGTCGATGTCATAATTTGACAGAATATTTAAATACAGAATGAGAAAAGATAAAACAAAACAAGAAAATTAATACAGTAATTGAACAATTTGGACGTATTAAAATCAATTTCTAGAATAATTGGCAAGAATTTTGAACATGGTATCTAGGTATGTACATGGTACCTTCTTGTTTGCTTACGATTTATCACACTGCACTGATCTATTATCTCTCATTGATGATTGGTTTTCATGTTTAGTAGACTCTTGCCTCACATTTTAGCAAAAGAGCTAGTATTTAGGGTGTATCCTGGTTCATCCTAGAGTCTAGACATTTACACTGACAAAGACTATTTTATGGCGGTAATGACACATATGGAAAATCACCGCTGTGACCAAATAGCATCTATACTTCGTAACGTGAATTGGTGGTAAAATTATGGATAATGCAAACTTTAATGTATTATTGGTTACGGTTATGGGAAGCCGTACATGTATACATTATTGTTTTTCTGAATTATTGTGCATACATTATGTATGCTGAGGATTCGACTTTTTTACCATCTACTGTGACCTCTTCACAATTTTTTTGTTGCATCAAAAACTCTTGTAAAATTGTGATAGAAAAAGAGTCCTTCAAAAAATGTACGTTACTGACTGTCTTTGCAGGCTTTAGAATATTTTATTTGGGTTGAGGTGTTAACAAATGAAAAAACAGATTATACATTAAGTAATTTAATAAAATTTCTTCAATATAAGAATATGTCCGATTCCATCTATATAATACAAAGCATTTCAAAAAGGGATAATAATAATACCTACATAAAAATACAACCTTCTGTATCTTCATTGAACATGGACTCCTCTGTGGCCGCCTAACCTTTCTGACGATGCTCTCGAACGAGAAGACATCTGAACATCTCCGCTTTAGATACACACGAAAAACACAAGACTTCCAAAATACGAAATTACGCTTACAGATCGCGAAATAACCATCTCAATCCGCCCTACAAATTGAAAAGGGGGAAAGTTGTTATCGTAAAACATGACGACGTACAAGCACCGTACAAATACTGATACTATTCCCCATGAAGACACGCGATAACTAACGATGGGAACTATTTTATTGCACTACCGGGACATACAGATATTATAAATTTACTTTGCGCTCTTTCACACACATGTATATATACAATTACGTAAAATATTTAAGAAACAACTCATAACATATGTATATTTACAAGACTTACGAACGTTAAAATCTCTCTATTACTCAAAAGTTTCGACATAGTTCTTATACATATTTGTTAATTTATTTTTTGTGATTTTGTCTTCCCTCCACATCAGCGAGGCCCAAACAAAGATACCAAAGGTTGAATAATAATCGCTATATCTTTAATAAATAACGTTTACAATGGACTATTTACAATGGGTCGTTATGATGTTGACTCGTAGGTAAATGACTACCCTTTATATACTTTTACTATTACAGTGCACTTCAACAAGAGCCGATTTCCTGCCAGTATCATAATACGTATATAACCATAGTAAACATCCAAGCGATCACATTATATGACAGCAGGAACTCGGCCACTGTATAAACGCACCCTATGGCAGTATTAAAAATAAAACTGTATACAAAACAATAATTAAAAACACAGCGAAATTTCATTAAACATTCTATTTTTTTTTTGTTAATGATTAACAACCAACTGACAGCTAATGTGACCATAAGAGATGGTGAGATTCTATGATACAACGGAACGGTGTTAGATGGAACAGACAGACAGATAAACAGACAGACAAAAAGACGAGACACGCCGAAATTCAATATATAAATATCGCGCACCGACGACTGCTTTTACAATAGGACGAGAGCTGTTTAATAATAAAAAAAAACGCAAATAAAAATGGCGTCGCTGGAAGTGTATTGGAGTAAGATTCTTGGAGCGCTCTGTCGCATTCATTTTCCTTTTGGATTTCGATACGAAGACAATGTGTTTATCTCACCTCCAACTACACTTTTGTCATCAATACAGGTACATATATGCAAATATATGAAGTATATAGCTAACTCTAGTATTTCTTAGATTTTCCGTAAAAAAAAAGATAATTTTTAGCAGAGCAATGATTCCCATTTGCTAATTCTCAAATAAAGTTACAAATATGAATGGCATCGCGTCGTGCGAGACACTCCAATTATTATTGCATTGGGAAAACGTCACGCGAACACAAGTACATGAACCGGTCGGCCGCCGCCGACCGTCTAGAGGATTTGGAAGAGCTTCTTCAGTTCCACCATGAGCTGCCAGTCGGTCTTGATCAGATCGTCCCGGAAGTAGTCCTTGCACGCGTCGATACTCGCGCGGGATATCTGGAAGAAATCACGCGAATGAAACATGCGTAGTTGACGCTAATTTTAAACACGTGGACACTTCACGAGGGCCTGGATATAACCAAAGAACAATTTTTAAAAGCTACAACCATGCACCAAGGCGGACATGAGTGTTTTGCTAAAAAATGAATTTTAAAATAAGAAAATGTTGACAAAATGACACGTAATCTTAATATGAAAATTCTTAATAAAGAACATTTTCATCTACGTTCTGGTAAAATTAAGATGTAGCAGATTTAACGGAGCCACGTCCGGACAAATTAAATTAACGTTGCCAAAATTCGGCGTAGACAATAAGCTGCACTCCAATTTTGCCACGGGTTCTAAGAATAACTTGGTGTATGAATGTACACGAGGTTCATTCAGGTCGACCCAGTTCCGGGCATCGATTCAGTTTCCCGGGGTTCAATGAAGGTCTGACGTCATTGGGAAGACAGATCAGGTTGTGCAACTGGGTCACACCCCCTCCCTTCACCCCCCACCCAGCGTGTCCTCCGCCGCGGTACCGGAAGCTGCCTCACAGTGAGCCAAGTAGAGATATTACGGTGTATACGTAACAAGGAAGGAACTGTTTTATTTAACTTTCCAAGGGCCGTTAATCACATTAAAACCGTGGAGTCGGTTACAGATAACGTAAAATTCATTATAATAATTTAATAAAAATTAATTAATATCTAATAATGATCAGAATAACAAAATAATGCCTTTTAACTTCTGCAGGCAATATGTTGAGTTTTATGTTGAAATTCACTCAGCATGCCCACACATGGTGTGGGAAGATAAGGTTGGGAGAATCGACTAGAAAGGGATATATAAATCGACTTATGAATAAATAACGTTATGTTAATGTCATATTAACATAAGCACTTGAATTTAAAAAAAAAAACTCAATTATGTAGACAGGCAAGTTGCTGCATATAATTAACTTAGAATAAAAATCATGGCCACACACCTACAATAGCTATTTGGGTTTGATTTTTGTTTAATTCGAATAACCTATTTACAACACGGTTTTAAATTATTTACATCTCGACGTGTTTATTTATAGGAAAGATAAGTCTTTTCATATCATCTGCACGTCCTATCTGACATGACATGACATCTGCATGTCATGACATATCTGCATACAAAAAAAATGGGAAATATTTACAAAGCGATTAACCACATCCAACATTGTAAACGAGTCGTTAAGATAAAGAGTTCGGTATCAGACATTTCCGTCAACAACGCATTGGGACGAGCGGCTGGCGAGCGACACGGGCTCGGTTCGCGCAGCAAGTCGTTTCATCAATGGAACCGCGCTGTGAACATCAATGGAATTTCTAGAATGGGCTGTGACCCGGTCACCGTGCTTGTGTGTTGCACGCCTACATCTGTATTCGTTATCTGCACCGAGCGCACAACAATATCGACTTTATTCCTATATATTTAAGAGCGACCATTGCTTGTAGGTGTCGTGTGCCCGCTCAATGGCGCCGTGACGTCAGACGCGGGCCCATTAAAAGAGTACATTCATTAATGCAAAATACTTCACTTGCATAATGGATTTTTCATTTAAAATATAATTTAGTTTAAATATATGTGGGAAGTCCGGTGTTCGCTGCGCTCTCTTGTTTACACTTGGGCAAACATAATGAGTGGGAATACATTGATTACTTTGTAAAAGCAAATCAAGTAGGGATAATTCGGAGTTTTAACATGTTATAAGTTAATTTCCAGTAGCAGTTTGGAGTATGGAATTCTGCCCGAATTATGGCAAGAGGCTGATCCCGCAATCTATGGTGGGACATATAACAACTGTGCCCCAAGGTTTTACCCGTTCAGTCTTCAGCATAGACAATATTTCGAGTTATTTCGTATAGTATTAATATGTCGGTATATTAGTTTTAGCCACACAGCGCCGTATCTAGTCTAGCCATAGACATGGGCAAATTGTTACAGTATTTTAATTTTACATTATCTCTTAATCTATGTATGTATGCACCCAAAAAACATGCTGTAAAAGAGAAAGCTTATCTTCATAACATTGCCTTTAAAATTAAAGTGACTTTAATGAAAATAATGGTCGTAAATCACCGTTCAGTTTCAGTACATTTTTAAACTGTGGACTTTTTTCTAGATCTACTAAGAATTAATATTTTTGCAGTATATTGTATTTACGTATCATCACCTCAGCGCCCGTATATAAAGCATAGCGTGGCCTATTCTTGTAACAATGAAAGCACTATCTCTACGGAATGAAAGCAGACACAAATTCAGTTGTTGATGTTTCAATTAATCAGATGAATGAAATCGAATTCGAATGCGAAATACAAAACACTTGATAGAAATTGTAAATTAAATTACTTAATATTATGAGACAAAAGGAACATCGTCCTTAGAGAAAATCTAATACCAACAATAAGTTCAAATAGTAACAACAAAAAAATGTTTTCTAATGTGTGTGAAGTCCACCAACCCGCACTTGGGCAGCGTGGCGGACTACGGCCTTAACCGTCTCAATATGAGAGGAGACCCATATTCCAACAGTGGAATGTTAATGGGTCGATTATTATTATTTTTTTTATTTAGTAAAATTTTAACCATTACATATGAATTTATTATTTAAGACTATTATTATTAAAAAATCTTATATTTTTCATAAATTTACTCTGATAAAATGATCGACATAGTCTAAAAGACTATGGTATATAGCACTGCATTACGAGTTTCTAGAAAATTCTCAAGCACAATAATAGACGAGTTCCCGTTACGCTCACATCTCGTGCATCAGCGCATAACATTGTAGGAGCGTTCCTTGAATTGTTACACGGTGTTCATTGGAAAACCAATAGGGAAAAATATTATGACAGTTATTGCCTTCCACGACTGATCATAATCACCACCATGAACAATGGTCTATGCGTCTTTTGTTGACGCTTTATAGCCAAGTTTCGTTGATACTGCCGTTAAGGTTCATTCTGAGTGAAGACCGGTTGTGTCCAACAGTGGAAGGATAAGGCTGATGATGATTTGAGAAGAATTGCCTGGCAGACAAAATATAAAGGTGCAAGTTTTCCGACGGTCTCTTCTTTCCTCACAAACCGACCAGCCTATGCCATAAGAACGACTGTTACTTATGGAGCCGGTCCGGTTCCAGGACCTTGCTCGTGCCTAACGGAGATACCATTCCAGGCCTATAATATGTGGAAACTTTCCCTTCTCTGAATTTTGACTTATACTTCACATATATATATGTATCTATATACTATTTGAACGTATTACACTTCCATTTGTGTTTTATTTTACCACTGATCGAATACGGATTGTTATTATAAAACGAATCCTCAGACAATAATATTTTACACCTTAATTGCATTCGAAGGCGATGAAAGCGATTTCTTTATTGCTGCGATCTTCTCATCATAAGGTTTTCAAGTCACTAATGACATGTTCACGAATGAAGAAGATACTCGCCCCTTTGTCATAATAAGAGCTGACAAAAATAATGTCTCTGTGATTATTTTGATTTTAATGCTTGAAAAGAGTTACAAATAAAATAGAATAGATGAGAAAATATCTAGATTTGAATTTGGAAGGTGGTGTATAGAAATAGGCACGTTTTAATTAAAATATGGACTGGACGTTTTACGGTGTATCTTGAACTTGACAATATTGTGTTTAGTGCCAAACATAAAGACTTATTTAATGTGGGAGCGGCGGCGGACAGGCACTTGCCTAACGTATGAAAAGCAGTGACGTCACCCGCTAAAAATAGCGCGGCCTTCGCGCCGGTGACGGAAAACTGCTAAGCTCACACTGTTCGCTTTCATATTATTAATATTTTCGGAAAGATTGATGTTTTCTTGTCGTGCCAGCTAAATATGTAACGTGCCTTAGTATATACACGCATATACATAGGATAAGTTGTGTCTACTTATTATACCATTTATATCCAATATCGTACTTTTATTAGAAGTCAATGACAGGAGTGTTGAGCACCACGTTCGAGTGTCCACTGTTCATTATAAATACTAAATTTTATTACACAATGAAGTTGTGTTGTAACTGGTGCTTAGCGACAGAAACAAATGAGTAAAGCGATGTTTCTTGTGTGCAACGCATCGCTCCTCCGCGCTATATTCGCGTGCAAAGCGTCGCCGCTCCGGGCGGTAAGCCGCGCGAAGGCGGTGCGGGCGCCGCTTGTCCGTACTGTCAGGCGGTGAGCGTGTCTGGGTATCGGCGGATTTCATAAAAGTCAGAGCAACATTTACCACCACGTCGCCATGTAACAATGGACTTAACGTCATCAGACCACGTGGTATGAGGGCAACTTTTGCGCCTTACACCATTTTACATACGTAGGGACGTTTTAGTATCGAGCGTTAAATTTATTATTTAATTTAGTCATCAAAACGGACGTGTAAGCATAAAAATGGTAATGAGTGTAGAAGAAGCACGTTAGGTCTGTAAGTATAGATAGATTTGGAACTCGATGCTCTCTACATACCTAGAAAGGAACCTGACGTAATAATAATAATATATCAATATGGCCGTTTCATAAAGTTATGTAAGACACACGATGCATCGACGTCACCCCCGACCCAGTGACCCGCGCGTGCGATCAATGGAGCCGGCCGCGGGCTTCATTGATACCTCGCGCCACCACCGCACATTGTGGGGCAAACATGAATGGATTTAAAACGTACATACAGTTCAGTGCCGGGGGAAATTCCTTATTACATATTGCCTTTTATTAGGACATGAAATACGTTGAATCTATTTGCTAATTATTCTACTGAGTCTCATTTTATCGCAAAAATCCTTTATTTGCGATAAAATTATTTTTAATGAATGTTTTTAACTAGACTGCCTCGTTGGTCGAGTGCTTGCAAGCGCGACTGCCGAACGGGAGGTTCTGGGTTCAAATCCCGGGTCGGGTACTATGGGAATTGTCTGATTTAGAATTTATAGTAGTGACTCGGAGTCTGAGTGTACAGTGTCCGGTGAATGGCAATAGGCTCACCATTTACTCCATGGGGCTTAAACGTAACTGGTGAAATGTGGGAGTGTAATACAC
>DWJK01001163.1:0-17943 GCA_018248815.1 Croniades pieria auraria | reverse complement strand
TCGCGCACGCACAGGTAGTTATAGCGTGAATCATGCGTCAGTAGTAAGATAGAGATAGAGAGAGAGATGGAGATAAGGTATCGCGATCGTTTCTTTTTCTAACGGTCTAACGTTGCCGCTTACAGGCAGCCGTATGTCTTCCCTACTCTATATATAATATCTCTATGTTCAGTTCTCATTACCCAGAGTTTACCTAGTCTAGAGAGTTACGAGACGCACGGAATGCAAAACGAAATAAGCCGCAACTGATTGTCTTATCGAAAACAAATGAAGCGAAACAATGCTATGTTACAATTTTCTATATGGTTCGCGAGTGGAGTACTAATCAAATCGTATATTAGATCTCAATGTCTTGTTATATCTCATATTTTTATGAGACATTCAAGAGCCGCTTCACTATATCGCGGTGTACTGTTGTTTATGAAAATTGTATAAAAGAAGCGATCGATCGATAGCAAAGGTAAATGCCGCTAGAGACAAACAAATAGTAGCGAGAATAGCATCTGATTCAATGTAACAACGCGGCGGCGGGCGGCGGCGCCGGACGAGAATAACCTCTATCGACAGAGCTGTACAACTGCGAAGGTATTTATTTGAATCAGCGGCACTTGTTTTGCCTACTTTGCAACAAGTCACGAGTGTAGCTGTAACACGCTTATGTTCTTGTGCACTCTTACCTCCCTGCTTACACGGAAAACATGCAAATACGAGAAATAAAAGTGTGCAATAACACCGTAAACATTACCAACAATAAATACATGTTACCCTTAAATGGAGCATCGTCAGATTTAGTAGTTTCTAAGACAGTACAAATCGGACTGTTGCAAAGCAGATATTCATTTTGGGACAGTGGATTTCGTTTAAGCGTGAGACTATTAACAATCTAGCGCTTATTAATGTTCCCAATAATCTGCCCGTCGTCTTAAAAATGCATTTAAAAACAAACTGTCATATAGCGGTCACAAAATACATGACGCCTAGAACGAACACCTAAATATCTAAACGAAATGTTAGAATTTGCATTCCAATATTTTAATGGTGTAACAAGTATTAGTGATCTGTTCAGAGAAAACACTATAGTGTTAGTAGTCTCATAAGCTAAATATGTATGCACATACAATTATCAACCCTGAGTGATGAGAAACTTAAATAATATCAATTTTCACACGAGCGATGATTTTATAATTTCCGAACCGATTCCCTACAACATTCGCATTGCTAAATATATAAATGCCGTATTCAAAATAAAAATTATAACACAGAAGCATCTAATTATTTTGGTTTGATTACACATATTGCTCCTAAAATACATATAGACAACATTTTCGACCATTTTAAAGTGACTGCTTAAACTGCATAAATATAATTAGCGGGCAACATAATTATAGATGAAGAGGCTAAAATAAAAAGAAAAACGCAGACATCGATTGTACGACTACATGATGAGATCGTGACGACAAAAAAAACGTAGCACAAGAAAAAACAAGAATTCGGAGGAAACAAAATTGAAAAACAAAGAAGGACAACTGATATTTCGAGAAAGTTTTGAAAAGCCCGCGAAAAATAATGTGGATGAATGATTCTGACACCGAATGGGTTTACACATCATATTATTAGCAATCTCAGCGTAGATGTTAACGCGGACACTTTTTGTTGACGACTTTGACATAATAATATATAGAAAAAAAATACGAGCAGCAACAGCAGTATTAACAATTTTGGATGGTCAATAATAATCATTGTGTAAACCCTAACACACAACAACATTATGGGCAACTGACCTCCGGGTATTGGTCGCTGTCTCGCCACGCCCGGCGCGCGCGCGACCGGTTGCAGCTGTAATATTGCTAGTAAATGAATGTGTAACAGCGGTGTGCTTAACCACGATGGAGGTGTAATGATACCTGTACGTGAGTATTGCTATCAACCGTGCTCTGCACTACTGCTCTAACTCACTGCGACATACTCCGGCTCGGTATGTCGCAGTTAATCGCCGAGATAAAACGCATGTACAAAGCTTAAAAATGTGCCAGCACGGTAACTGCGTATTTAACCCAAGGTGGGCCTCGCCGGAATGATAGATAAGGCTTTCGCAAAAATTGTTATTATTAATTAGGGTGCATCGATATATTTACTCGTATGACACTTTTAATGACAATTATCTGAATTATTAAGTTATTACCTATATATCAGTATCGGGCCACCACGAACGCTAATACACAATACAAACCGAAGTCTTAATTAAACTCCTTGATAGGATATACACTTTACACACCTTTTTCTAAATGGTTTTTAAAACTAATTACCTTTCTGGACACGCACCAAGATATTGTTATTGTGTCCGATTTGCCAGGATATAATATAATAACACAACACATTTAAAGAAATCAGCTACATTACTGAACATAATAAATAATGATAAGTCTTAATTCCAGTATTATTAATGGTGATGAAAGGCAAACTAATGAATGTTCCTGTGTATAACATATGGGTGTCATAGTGAAAACTTACCTTCTTTCACGCGAAGAGCCTTCAAGACTGGTTGCGAAGTTTTCCGATCCCGCTCGTCTCATTGAACGTTTCAATGATGATGATGTTCGTATGGACAAATAACGACTTGACAATATGAAAGAAAATGATGATACTAGGTGTCGATGTAAAAATTAAAAATGATGGGAAAATAAAACACTAACGAACGTTGACTAAGACGCCGACTAATCACCCAACTAGTTGCACACAGCTCACTTATTTACATCGCGAAATCTGTATGTGGCAGACAACATAAATGGAAAACGTTGGCGTTGGTTTAGACAACTTAAAAAGAAACGCATCTATCCACGGCACTGTATGCAGTCAATGGAAAAAATGTTTCGCGAAGGCTTCAAGCTGTAGACTTCATAAATAGCAAAGATTCGTATCGCTATCGATGATAAAAACAAACTGAGAAATAAAAAAAGAAAAAGAAATGTTGCCTAAGATGACAGCTAACCACCGCACATGTTGTAGGCTGTTGGCGCGTCTGCTCAGCCAAGCCCCCAAGCAGGAGACCTCACGGACGACAATGGCTAGATTTGATTTGTTAATTAAAAACTAAAGAAATACGTACGATATAATATGGATGAAATGACAACGATAAATGACTGCGATGCAGGTTTGCAGGTCGTCTGCGCATTTGCCTCGCTGAGCCGACGAAAATGGGACACTAAAGATCACAAAGTTTAAACAATTGTGCGCGTAACTTTTACATGCGATTGAAGTAAAACTTCTTTGGCATTTTTAGCATATGTATATCTTATAAATTCATATTAACGTCACTTGCTTAGAATTAATAGAATATTTTCAAATATATAAAACCAAACTTACGTCTGTACAGGCTGAGGGATTGTCAGATTGTTAATTTGTTTTTGGTTTCTTTAAATAATATTTACCGAGGAAGCATTGGGACTCTATGATAGATTGATAACATAATTTAGTTTCATATGAATATTTTTTTGTTATATATAAAATTTCTTTGTTTCAAGTTTTTGAAGCACTTCACTTCTCAATTAAATTAATAATTAAAAGTGAGCACACTAGCCTTTTAGATCTTTCCACCATTTTGAATAATGCAAAATGGCTGCCCGTTTATTTCTGTCTCAACTTTTTCTTCAAAATTAATCAATGCGATCCTGAAATATTCAAAATCAAATATGTCTATAGATTAAGTTGGATAATTTTGCATTCAAATTAAAATGGAACTTACACGGTCGTCATTTGTTTCCAAAAAGTTCTAAGTTATTCGGAAGCTGCGCATGAAGAAGTTTTACTTCAAAAAAAACTACATACATGAAATGCATGGGAGTGGGGGTAATTCTCATCAAATTTCGAAATGCATGTTTGGGCATTATACAGACATGTATGTATTTATTTGTGGTCGGCATTAAAAATATTTATTTTACTAAATTGTGATTAAAGTTAAAGCTATTCTCGATTTATTTACAAAAACTATATCACTAACGTGATTAATATTTCGTGGTATAAGAAGCAGATGAACGTATCTACAAAAAAATCAAAAATCGTTTTTTTTTCACAAAACGGTTTACAATGTAGTCCTTTATGCAATGACAAAACGACATAACGCTATATTCAACATTTCCCAAATTCCAAAAAAAACGAAATAACATAAGAACGACTTTTAATCGAACCAGAAAAACGTATTATGAGTACCGTTAAATTAGTTTTAATTATCATGCTATCTGTTAGGGCTATAAGTACGTTTTTGCAAAAACAATATTTTTAATCATAGAGTATTGTTTGTCTCGTACAACGTAAAAGCTTATACGTTGCTTTGGGCGTTGTGTTTTGATGCTAAGTTCAAAGAGTCAAAACAATGTACGTACGGTACGTTTTATTGGCACAAACAAAATCAAACTTAGCTTCACAAACGACGTATTTAAGTAAATATAACAACAAAACCTAAAAAAAAAATAAAGAGCCATACTAAGGTATGTCAACTGAATTTAAAAAAATGTATATTGTGTCTTTGTAAGCATTTATAAACAAATAATTTTTATATTTTTCAAAGCTCTAATAGCCGGACAATATATCAATATATATTTTTATTTCACCAACTGTATATTATGTCTATTAATGAGCTGGTAAAGTTTGAAGTGGCGAATTATCACAGTATTTTTGCTCTCCTGTAAAATTGACAAATGTAGATACGTTCATCTGACTCTTACACCGCGATTTAAGAATATACTGAATTTGAATACAAAGGAACGGATAAAAAAATTTAATCGAATTAGCATCGGAATAAATTTATTAATAAAACTTTATATTTAGGAAAAACAATGCAACATATTTTTAAACGAATTATTTTAACAATCAATAATATATATTCTTTAGTTCTCTTTTAAAGGATTAAGAGGAATGTTGATTTTGGACGTAACATCGAAAAACAAAGCGTTTAAGCTCTTTATTCACTTAGGACCATATTGCAAGCATGCTACACCTCAAAACGCACACAAACAGTTAAAGTGTATGCACATATTCTTTATGTTCGTGAACAGACCTTTTATGTTCGTACTCTACCATAAATGTATGAATATACATACTACAAGGTAAAGTCCGCCGGGTCTGTCTGTCCTTTTGTGCGGCAATCTCTAAGCTAAGGATTTTATGCCAATTTTCACCATGTACAGGAAGGTAGATTATCGTGATGTAGAAGGTTTCCCGAGCAATTTCTCAAATACCTCAATACTTCAAATACCTCGATGTCTTGAAAAAGGGTAATAATTTGGAAAAAATATGTTTACGTAGACTATATAGACCAGTTGACTTGACATAGTCAAAAATGATGAATGGGACAAATATCAAGTTCTCATAAGGATATTCGATTAATTCACTGTTCCTCTAATACAAACTGCTTTCTTATATTAATATAACTTTGAAATTTGTCACTTAAAGCATAACTAGAAAAACTTTATTTTTTGTCAAAATGAAACGGATTCATGTTTATACACATTTCATACAGATTTCATTCTCGCTTTGGAGTACATTATCTGGAATTATGTGTAACAAAATTAAACTTAACTAGATGCGCTCTGCCGCTGAAGCTGCTTTGTGATTGTTCAAGGGCAATATTCGTGGAACAACTCCATCCTTGCCTGCGAACGCTTGTTACTTAAGCAACTTACTCAAAACTGTGTGCCTGCCTAAGTCAGGCCAGGCCGGCTCCTATTATATATAACCATGTTTATATACAAATTCGCGAAGTTCTCGCTGAAACAACACCTAAATATCGTATCTGTGTTGCCAATGTTTATAACTAAAAGTTGCCTTTTGTATAAAGAATTCCCTGTCTAATTTTATTTGTTTTATATATTAAATCGCTTTTTTTTGTCTTACTCGTAGGTTTGGTGCTTATATCATTTTTACGAATATTATTTGAGAATGAACCTCAAAGAGATGTTTTCATTCATCGTTGCCTCAGAAGAGGTAGGCAGGCATAATTGAGACTTTTAATTAATAATAATATTTAAATATTTGGTAACAATAGTATTTTTATTGGTTTGAAATGAATATGATTTACGGGGATATTAAATTTTATAACATTATATACGATTTTGCTTTTAAAATGCTATCATTTTAATGGCAATTTAGTCAGCCATTATTATTAAAGTATCCATTAGAGATTTAGTTTTTATCGAAATTTGATGAGAAATACCTGTGTCTGATAGTGTATTATGGCGGTGAGGTTGACAAAAACCTGGTTTCTATATTCAAATCGAATCGGATTAGATTGGAAGCTTACGACGAATTCTATGTCATTATCAAACCTATAGAAATGGCGTTTCTATACCCACTTGTATATTCGTGGTGTTACTTTAGCATTATCGGACATATGAGTTACGATTATTACCAAATTTATCTCAAATAGTAGAAATAATAAATTGTTATAAAAACATTTCCGAAATAACACAAAAGCGAAAGTCAGTTACATCGGTGACGGAAAAGTTGGTCCTAATTCTCGGTTTTTATTTAACTAACTGTTCGTTGCTGATGGGTAATTGGGAAAGGGAAAATGTTTCGCTCTCGTCACGAAAAATCAATTCCAGTTATGCTGTTACAGCGACCCGTTTGAATATAGGAACCCAGCTTGTGTGTATGGCGTTGACACCGACGCACGAAGACTCGCAGGCGTGGCCGCAAGCGCTGGCACGACGATGAAACGTGAATATGTAATGGTGGTGATAATGAGGATAATGGAGGCGACGGTGCGATTGGTACCTGCACATGTGTTGCAGGCTCTGCACGCGCTTGAACCGAGAAACCGGGTACAGGAGCTGAACGCGCACGGGCCCTAGCATGGGACGCAGGTTCAGGAAGAAGAGGTAGCGGCCGCTGCGCGATGTCTCCACTGCGTTCTCGATGAACTCCACTATGGTCTGCGCCTTGAACATCGTGCAGCCGCCGAAGCAGAAGTTGCCTGTTCCCACAAATAATAAAATTGTAAATTTCGTATTGATAATAAAACATTATTTATCACACTTAATATTGGTGTAACGGTTACATTGAGAAAGTCTTTTACCCTGGTCATGTTCGATCCTGACGTGACGGAGACCATTCAACTTGAAGGTGAGCGTGAAGATGTAGTGGTCGTCGCTGCTGTCGCGCACGATGAAGGAACCGTCTGGCTCGTTAGAGAGGATCTTCTCAGCCGCCTCCACGGATATCGGCCCCCAGTACCAACCGTACTAAGAAAAACAAATTTTTTCACGAAAGTTTCTATTAAAGCTGAATTATTGAACAATGTGTTACTGACGACGCCTAAGACAATTTTCTTTACCAAAATATTCTCGAATGTCATACTCGGTTCTAGAAGTTTATTTTAAAACTTTAAAAATTATGCAACTTAAAAGTTTATAAATAAACTCATTTCGCTGTATTCGAAACCGCGTAATTGAAGCAAAATATTTATTCAATAATCAATGGACAAATAACGATACTGCAATACTATTGACTAGACGTTAATTAACTTAAAAAAGCTCCCGTAGTCAAGAGCGGGAAGGTAGAGCGTCGCTTTATTCGCTTTGTATCTACAACAAATCGCATGTTTTATTACATCAGGAATGGAAAACAATCGTATAAATTTCACCGACAAAGACATTCACTCTCAGAGAGTGAAATATAAATGAATAATCCAAATACTCTGAAATGGCTGAAATAATATGTCACAATACTCCAGATTAAATGCAAAAACGTGTCTGAGACGATGCAAATGAAATGTCACAACGAGCGAGGTAATCATGTCAAGTCATGATAATGACCACAGGTAAAGAGAGCTGGATACTCACATCTTTGACTCTTTGGATGGAAGTAGCGAAATCAGTTACGGTATCTTCGTCGTTAGCCGAGCGGCGGGTGTGGTTAGCGCGCGGCGTCGTGGGCAATGGAGGCAGCGCTCGCCTCACCGCTGCTGGAGGGGAGTCCCGACCGACCCTCTCCACGCTGGATCCCTGGCTGGATCTACGCCATCGGAACAAATTGCAGAAACTCTGCTTCAAGTTCATCGAAAGCATTCTCATAGTCGACATTCTCACTCTCTGACCGGACGGCGGTTTGGCGGGTTTCTCGCCCTTATCCTCTTCCTCTGCTAAGTTGCACTCCCTGGATGCGTTATCCTTCTGCCTACTATTCTTTCCACTGATTCCCACCGAGTTCCTATTGGATTTCTTGTGACAGTTGTTGTTGTTCGCCTCCGGGGACCGAGATACTTCAATGGTCTCTTTCAAAAACAATGCGGTTCCAACAGGTGGAGCACAACTTTTATTGTTATTCTTGTTAATCTCCCTGTTGCTGTGCTTCATATGGATGCCCGCGTTGGTCACGACAGTGCTATTTCTTTTATTGACCGTATTCCGACATTCGGAATCACTGGAACTGGAATATAGGGTATGCAAATACTTTCGCATCTCGCGAAGTGTAAGCTGCAGCGAGTCTGTGTCGGAATCAGTCGTGCTCCTCCTGGAGGAGGAACTGGGCAGGCTGTGCCTCTTCGTTTTGGTTTCCTTGTGTCTACTCTCCTTGGACCTGTAGGATCTCTCCGGTGGGGCGTGGGTAGTGCTCATGTTTTGCGGGTTGCTCTTAACCCGACGTTTGGTTCTCTGAGGCTTTTTCACTTTCACTCTGCTATTATGGCAAGTACGGACCGTATCAATGGGAACCGCGTAAATGTCGCTATCGAATGGGACATTGTACATATCAGTAATATCGGACGTGTTTGCCGACAGGGTGTCGTGGGATATCGCTTGGGTAATGAAGCTTGAATCGTCGGCTTGAAATTGAGATACAAGCGAGTTGTGGCTACTGGAGAGACGGGATGAGAGAGAGCTTCTAGAAGAAGGTCTGTTAACTCGACAAGGGCTAAGGTGAAGGAGTCTGGGACTTGCAAAGCGATGGTTGAGGCATTGTCTTCGTTCATAGAGTGATTCCGGTTTCAATTGCCTCGGGTACAACGGCGACACTTGCCGTAGGCTTCTTGGGACCTCAAAGCTTGACCTCTGGCTAGGTATGAGCAATTGAGTACCAAGAATAGGTGTGGGTACGACTATGGTTGGATTCGAAAGCACCGGATTATCCTGCAAGAGAATAAAATTCATTAGAACACATTGATATATCTACAGATACACATACAAATACGAGGCACTCGTACACGAAGCCAAATGTTGAAACATACACGCAAACATGTATGAATGTGTTTGCGTAACAAAAAAAAAAGACTGTACTTGCATTTTAAAAAGTATCATTAATACAGCAGTTTCATATTTATTAAATGTTTAAAATTGGTAAAGTCCAGTGAAACAAAACGTAGATCTGACGCGATACAAGTCGACAGTAACTGAAAAAAAACTAACAAAACTACGTTCGGGACAGAAAACGGTACACGTCAGATAACAAGGGAAAAACATTCGCCGCCCGTACACTGTTTTAAATACTTCTCTAAACGGTGTAAAATTTGAAAGTTTCACTAATGAACCTCGTCTTATACTTTTATCGGACACACAGGTGACGATGCAAATTTACAAAATTCTAACGTTTCACCGAAACATTCTGTCATAGGAAAAATTCCGGAAAGTTTCAAAACGAAATATTTACAGCGGCAATATAGTCCGGAACGGAGTAATAAACTTGCTTTGAGAGTATGCCTCCGGTGTTCAAAGGATTTGAAGGAGTATTTTACGCAAAGCCATACACAGAATCTAGCAACATATCAAAGAGATGGGATGAATATTGGCACGGGAAATACAATAGGTTAAATGTAAATGTAGCTGTGTTGTGTCCAGTAAATGTCTGGAATATTACAATTAACATCGTGCAACATTTAATATTGAAGGTTGCGCAAAAATAAATTAGCTTAAAAACAAAATAATGACCACTCCAACGATACTCTTTATACTCGTAGATTTCGGTCATTATTGCAATACTGTCATTTAATTATAAAAAATGTGAGCGAAATAAGCTTTCGTATATTTTATCAATTCGAAAGCCTCTTTTAACTCCAGCATTCAGCGATGTCCTGTTTTATTTATTAATTATTAAAATATCTGATAAATATTTTTCATTGTTACATTTAAGCACATTGTGAAATAGTACACTTATTCAATACTCCCTGAATTCAAGACGTGACAAAGGAATATAATTTACGAGTAAACATTTTTAGTGAATCAATAACATAAAGTTAATTTGTTTCTTTTATTATATAAAAACTGAAATGTCAAACACGACAATGTCGTAAACACACTGTCCATAAGAGTCAGTGTGAAGCATCCTAACATTATGGTTAAATACCACATGCCATATGGTTGATAAATCAATATGATTTCCGTTAAACGATTCAATTGAAGGTGTTGGCAACGACCACATCAAGTTTCCGATTCGTAGTGAACAGCAATAGGCACATGTATAACTGATGGTTGAAGACAACGTAATCGATTCTCGTCATATTGATTTTGTGGCTGGCTTCATTCATCCTGGCTGGCTTCATTCAACTGGAAACGAGTACTTTTTACAGAATTATTGGCGATTTCCTCTCAGTTAAGGTCTATCAAGTCCAGCTGGTTATTCGTCGAATTCATTGTAAGTGTATTTGTCTTGGTGTTGTAGACGTTTCTTCTAAATTCTTTTATTTTATTTAATCTATAGCATTACGATTGATCTATCTCGAATAATGTGATACTGCTTCGCGTAACTGAATTTTGCGCTTTTAGGTAGATCCGTGCGAACATTATCAATTGTTTGAACTGCTTCATTTAAAAATGCCGTACCGAAAGTAGGTTCATGCCAATTGAACTGTATATTTATTCTATTTGTAAAGCGACATGCATTACATTCGTATACATAGAATTCAAACGTAAGGTACCATGTACATTTATATGGAAATAGAGATGAATTATTCGGAATTGACTCTAATTTGAGAGTAATATTGCAAGTCAAAATATTCTGTTGCAAGTACGAATATTATATTACAGAACATCACAAAGATATTCTAATGAAAGGAGGTATGTACATAGGCATCATTCCCGCGTTTCAAATTTAAGCGAAGCTTCGGATCCTATTGTATACTGCACTTTTCATGTACAATAGCGTGTTACTCTTTGACCATCCCCTCGAGAGGAACGGGCGTGGCGGTTGTTTTAAATATTTATTAGTGGATTCAAGGAAATTTATGACGAGATGCATTGACTGCTAAAATTGTAAGATAACTGAAGCTTTCCACTACGAAATTACTTCCGACGGCACACTAGCGCCGGGTCCGCTTAGTGTCAGTGTGATCTCAGTATCCCTCGATTCAATCAATCAATTTTTGTGGCGTCCCGTCGATAGCTAAGTAAACTTTATTTCAGCATCAAAAACAGTGAGAGGTATTTAGTATGTGCACTCTATAAAGTAATCGGTGTTCAAGAGTTAAAGAAAAAAATACTTTACAAATTCGGAACACTAAAATTATTGTACAATAAAACACATAACCGAAACCTGAAAAATATCAAAAACAAACCGCCCTCGCGGGTAGCAGCGGCGTTGCTCACTTATACATATGCAAACAACGCAAATTCTATTTTCCACACAGTACGCCGTTATGAATGTAACACAAACGAATAGTGAACATGACAATTGGGTAACGATTTTATATTAACCCTACAATGCATGCACCTTAAAGCTTAATGATCGTATTGGACGACGGACTGGATTAGATTATGTTATGTTTTTAATCTGTGGAATGGCTTCAGATGAGCTTTGCACTTTTTCTAAATTCTCTATCCGCGTCCCCTTGCTGCCTTTGAAAAAAAAACTCGCATCTTAAAACGAATATAGCTGAATTACTTTTTCATTAAAATTTACACGTAAAACTCCGTGGGGAAATATTTTATATTTTATACAAAGTTTTTTTTTACGCAACTATCAAAATAAAGTTTTATTCGTTTCTATTTTAATCAAAATATTACAACTGGCTAGTACATATTTTTGCTAAACTTCGTTAGTTTGCATATTTAATTGTATTATGAACGAAGCCCAATGTTTCATATGGGCGTTCGCCAATATAGCATCTGCATTGCAATTTATTAAAAATGCGCCGTCTGATAGACTTTTTAGAAACACTATAATAACTAACGCAAGCTTATGGCCGTCGAATATAATCAAACTAGCCTGTAAGTGTTAACATTTTGGTGTGAGATCATGATCATCATCTGTTCTATTTGCAGGCGAAGCGCACAAACATATCCGATCATAACGTTTTACACGAAATACAATACTGCGTTTGTGTTTATGCAGGTGTTAAAGAACAAAGCCACTATAAAACGAAGCAAATTCTGATTTGGCAATACGCACGTTCGTTTTACGCTTAATAATTAGTTTACTGTGGGCTCATTCATTCGTAAATGACTATTAATGTGAATATATTATAACTCATTACAAAGTGAATTTTAATAATGAGTACCACCTCTACTTTAATTCCGGGCAGCGCGTGGACGTCACATGAATATTGTTAAAGGTAACGAAAGAAGATTTCATCAGCGGGCTTTCCATGGTAAACATAAACCATTATTAAGCTTTATTCGGACTGTACACGTTTAAGCTGCTTAAAATGCTCGACGTTATAGTAGCACGGAATGAAAACATTAGCTGCATGAACAGTGCAGGAGATGGTTGGATGCTGCACTTCAACTCGGATATATAGAAATGACTGGAAGGCTGTTCGTAATTAATATCCAATTGACGGTTCGTCGAAAGACATACTGTTACTATTTTGATTGCTTCAGAATATTATGAATAAATTGGACAAATTTTATTTTTATTTTCTTTAATGACTTCAATCGCTGTCATAAACTTGAACGTGCCATGGAAGAATTGTAATGTCATAGAAGTAAATCTCAATTACATGTAAAACTATGGATGTCTGATACGCATTTGTAAGATTTCGTTTTTGTGAATTTCAGTTGTGTGTGTGTTTGATAGGTTGCAGGATACACACAGATACATACAGTTTGCTGTCATAAAAACGCCACTACATGTTTTTTTACTGTCGAATTTGTTATTAAAACACGCTAACACCACAAATAGGAATTTGGAACAGGAAGGACAATAACTATTCTATGTAAAAAGTTTTATTATCACCAATAAATAAATGTTAACAATTGTATTAAAAGCTAACACTGAACTAAATGGCAATGATAGAGCTGATCTCAATCCCTTCTGATATTAGTTGCGTATGTATTTAAACGCCATCCTTTTTGCGATTAATTCATGACACAGTGCGATGTGTGAGTCGGTGTAGGAATGGATCTCATTAATTATTATTGAAGTTCGTTAGTTCAGTTTAGAATCGGCTGTAACAAGCGAAACCCAAAACGCGACCGCCGCCGCCGCGAATACCTCAACTTGACGCGACATGTAATCGATGTAGGAGATGTAACTAGCATATCTATTATGTACGAGGGGGATAGTTTTCAATGTTTCGCCTAGGGCGGGGCGATGTTCCAAAAATAGTAAGGTAAAAAGTAATAGTAAATGTAAGTAGACATACAAACACAGCATGTAAATAAAGTAAAATTGAGATTCATTTTCAAATAAATTTTATGTAGAGATTAATCATTGTAATGTAAAGTTATTTAATGAAAACATAATAAGAGTAATTATCGTTTTTAATATTATTTGTACAAATCGGTATATACAGTATGAATTGTTTTGAAGAACATATATTAAAAATAAACCACGTAGCGGTTGACTTTCATATGCAAATATTCGAATAGCAATCAATATTAAATATGGCAGAGAGCATTATACATTTAAATCCGTGTATTTAGGTTGTACATGCTTGCTATATTTATTATACAAACCTCATCAAACCTCAGTCTAAATATCAATATATTTGATATTTACACTGAGGGTTGACTGTTTCTATCAATGTTAAACTCGGATTTAGACCATTACTGTATTCAGTATTTAGATAGTTGAAAGATGTACAACAAAATGCGAATACATGTTCTATAAAACCTTATATTTGTGTGTAATGGACAATATTCAGTTTTTCTTGTGTCTACGCAACACGAATTCTTAACTGTTCCTACAAAAGAGAAGCCTTTTTATGTTATATTATTTTTAATCTAAGAGATAAACTAACGAGAGAATCTAGTCGTCACGAAACAGAAAGACGTTACAGAAAGCGAATAATCTGTGTAGTTTAGAAACGTTGAACGCCATTGCGTCGTCCGTCAGCCCGCAGTGACCATTAATGGAAATATTATGTTCACCTGAGAATACGTCAATGAGTGGCGCGGTGTTGCAAGCTTTAAACATCGTTAGTTTATATAAAATTAAACAATTAAAATCGGTAATCGGCTACATAGGTTTCAAAAGAGATTTGTCACTATTTATATTTTATTCTATCTTATACTGAGATTCAAATGTGCGCATCTTTTTTATAAGTGTTAAGTTTGTCTTTGTTCAAACACTTTGTTCACACAAATAATGATAACTAAATTTTAATATACTTTTCTAAATTTCCATTTCACCACATATCTGCTCTGTACACGGACCACACAATACTATACACTACATTATACATATGTGTACAGATACGTACCGATGCCTTACAATCTCTTATATTTGCATCGGTTATAGATTTTTCTAATACCGCGATAATGATCACGAACATCAATGAGCACGAAGCACCTTGTTAAGCAACTATATTTCTAAAGAAATATATTTAATAATATAAAATTTGTCTGTCATCAATTGAACAAAATATCAACTTGTTACTGAACCCAAAAGGAAAGTTTCCTTTTAACAGGACTCAATGACTTGAGATTTGGTTCGAGTCGTCTAACGTGCATACAATTCACACAAAGGTAAAGCGAAATACAAAAATTGTTATTCGAAAATAAAAATTGAAACAAGAACAGTAACTACAGCGCCGAAGCAGAAAATTCCTTCCGACAAACTCTGAAAGTTCAATGGAAAACTAACAAAATCAGTTTTAATTTGAAGACTTGAAAGTATTATATTAAATACGACGACCTGGGGAACGGGAAAAGCCTTTTGATTCTATCCAACTTTTCGTAACGTAAAGAATTCTTTCAAGTAATCGCACACAACGCATTCACTTGATCGTAAGGAAATAACAGGAAAAGTTTGTTCGGTTCAATATAACAAAACTATACAGTTGGATGAAGTTGATATAGCGTCATTGACTAGACAGTCAGTCACTCAACCACTCAGTCAGTCAGTACTCACTCACTCAGTACTCAGTCACTCAGTCACTCAATGAGGCAGCTAGTCATTTAGCCAGCCAGTCAGCCAGTCAGTCATAACCTGTGATCCGATGACTCCAACGGCCTGTCAAGCGCGAATCTATCAAACGTGATTTGCATTGTGTTTATCTTTTCGCTGTACCGGACCCTTTGTTCGCGTATCGCCGCGTCCAGCAAGGGCAGCAGCTCCCTTGATATTTTGGCGTTGCATTTATCGCACCGCTAGTTCAGCTATTCAATGCGTCTATTGTGACTGTACAGGAATTAGTTTATTCATAAGTTAAATTTCATCAGCTACGAGGTCTTCCCCGTTTGTCAGAGCTCTAAAAGCTCGCTATGAATATTGAAGTGTATCAACACTAAAAGTTTCGTTCGTTGTTCATCAGTCATCGTGCGAGCGATCAATCAATTAGCGGAACAATCTCTATTTGCCGATGTTTCTGAGCTGAAATGTTTTTATGCATTTGAAGTACCCACCAGTTAATTAACACGACAGACTGCCACACGATACGATAATAGGAGAGCTTATAAAGTGCACAGAGTATTCAACAGTAGAGATTCTAGCAGCGAACTACAACGTTAATTACTTACCTGTGATTGTATTTGGATCGTCAGAATTGCAATTCAATTTAAACCGATTGCCGACATTCAGAGGCTGCTTGCGACGCTGTCGCTTGCGACGTTTCTTACTGTGTCCTTGTTTATATTACTTGCATTGCCACTGCCATCATACGGCAACGTTGCAAATGAAGGTCGCAGTGCGGTAAAATGAAACTACGCATTAACAATGAATTTTGTATAAATGATAGGCGAATCAGTTCTATTTTCGTCCAAGCATTAGAACCATCTAACGACCCATTTCACCGCTATCGACAGATATGATCGATTTGATTTTCTATGTTTAAGTTGCAATACGTGTGGCTCGTATCTGCGCCATCGAAATGTTCGATCTCACGGAATACCTTTCTAACTTAAAAATTACCAGCACAAACGCAATCCAGACGCAGCGCATCGCACCACGTTATTATAGAGTAAACCGAGCGGGCGCGCTACAGCTTAAGGATGCGTCAAAGGACGAGGGAATATCGTCTCCGACGGCGGAAGTAAAATGTCAGCGCGAGATGTTTTCCCTCCTTCAGTTAACAAGCAGATGATAGAATGCATAACAATTGGATACAAGCGACAGTACACTTGTAAAGATCTCAAAAGGCTTTTTAAAAGCTTAAACCTACAACATTTGTATCGAGCGAAATACTCGTATACATTTCGTTGGTGCACGTGTAGAAACGTACAATAGGTTTTGAGGTACATTTGCGACGTTATTGTTCAGCAAAGCGGTATACAATGACCGGTCGCGTACGATACGCTTCGCGAGGTATCAGTAGATGTTATTTTAAGACTGTTCCCACGGATCATACAGGGAGCTTAAGATCGTCAAAAGGTATTTGTACAAAACGCTCGCAGGACTTACAGGGAACTGGAAGGTTGAATTGAATATTTTATTTCACGGTACGTTTCAATATCACCGGCCAAAGGAAGTATTATGTGATAAAAATACTTTTGGGAGCTTAATCTTTTTTATCTCTTTTAGCTGCTACTTTTAATCAAAGAGATATTTTGTACATGTAGAAAATACAGTAGCAATGCATTTAAAATTTTCTTTAAAAGAAATCTCTTTTAGAGGCGGTGGTAATTAACGTACTTTTTGTGGGATATTCTTTAACGAACACGTCATTCTATGGTGAGGTATTACTTTATAAAAGTGGCCGCATGGTCATAAATTTGTGTTCCACTGCAGATATTCTTACGCGTACCTACTTCATCAGTGAGCCTTTAATGGTCCAAGGTTTTAGAAAGTTACATAGGCGACCCTCGCTACTGATAATTTTGAACCGAACATTGTCTATTCGCCTGTCAGTGCCTCCTCGCCTGTCGTATCAACTCGGAAAAGTTACAACTATGTAAATATTCCTAGAAAATTTCAGCGCTTTCTTATGGACACCTTCAATCCTCGCCATGTTTAGTTGACTCCAAATTCATTTATACTTTAATGATTGAATGCAGTTTTTTCTCAGTTACAATGGTATACCTCGACCTTGCTCAACCAAACTGGTCAAATGCGATTTTTTGGAAAAACTACAAGTTACTTCAAAGAAGATTTCAAAAAAAGTACTTACTTCTATGTATCTTTCAAATTCGCGTTACTGCCGTCCTTTTTATTTTTATACTATTCGTCCTACAAAATTTACTCACTCACTGTAAAGGCTTCTTTAATGAGCAACATTTCGAAGTTTTACATCCAAAATAAAAGTAAATATGAAACACTGTATTAAAGATATCTTCATTTAAATCTACATTAAAAAAATAAGGACATGTGAGTGTTAACATTTTAAATAACAAAACTGGAAAGCAATGTACTTTTAACAAGAAATATTTATATTTATGCGAAAATCTTTTTAAGCAACAGCGTCTTTTTAACGCCCTTATTTTTTCGTATGTCATAGAACATAAAATTGCTCAAAGGCTGTGTAATATCGCTGGCAACAGACTTCTTAAAATGCAATAATATTAGACGCCTTAGTCTTTGCTCTTTACTCGCAATAACGTTGTATATATAGATACACACATATGTATGTACATATAAATATAT
>DWJK01001162.1:0-17944 GCA_018248815.1 Croniades pieria auraria | reverse complement strand
ACTACGGCCTTAACCCTCTCAATTTGAGAGGAGACCCATATTCCAACAGTGGAATGACAAATGGGTCGATTATTATTTATTTATATAACTGGTGAAACATGGGAGTGTACTACACTGCTCAGCCTGCCCCTTCGGGGATTACAGGTGTGATTTCAGTTTTTTTTCAACGAAATCTAGAACTCAAAATACTAACTCTATGAATGAGATAAAGATTTCTGAATTATTCATTTATTTATTATCTGTTACTACAATAATTTGTTCATTTATTAAGTTCAGGTACTAAGATCAATTTCATAATAAAACAAAAATGAGTAATTTTATCCAAGTTTTAATGCAACACAATGATTCTTGACATAAGTCTTATTTAACTATTGCCTAGAATTGTTATAAAAATAAATTTGATTTTAGTATACCTACATTTCATTTTGAAACATTTTGTTAATTACAGTCAAACAAATAATAATCAACATTGATATCACTAAGGACTGAGGTTCGGTCTGAGTCTCAGGTACATTACTACTCTCAATTAATACTAAGGAATGTTTCATATTGCATAAACCCAACTTATCAATGAATTAACAGCAGTAGAACACTTCATCTCAATTTCAAAGCATGTAACATCAGCTTAAGACACGTCTATTACACTCATTGCTCTGCAGGTTTAGTGGTTAGCGACCACTGAACCAGGGGACATAGGTTCAATTCTTATCTAAACAAATATTAGTGTGAAGATGAGCAAAAGTGTTTTGTTCTGTGTCTAGGTGTACAATTATCTATATTAGTGTATATTGTTTAGTGTGCATTAGTAAGAGTATAGTGTATGCATTTAAATAATACCATTAATTAATTATAATTAATGTAATATTAATAAAATGTAATATTAATCAAAGATAATGAATATAACAATCATTATATTAATTAATATCGTTATTCAGCTACAACCCTCACACAAAAATTCATTGTAATTGTGTTCTGGGCTTGTTTGCTGTGTATGACACTTTTATCAACACTAACCAATACTCCAGTACTCCATCAAGTTAACCTTGGATGTGATGTTGTACAACCAGTAGATGTCACATGTACATTGATGATAAGATAAGTGTGCTAATGAAATTCAGTGGTCATCCATAAGGTTAACAACAATAAATTATCAAGCAGCCTATTTAACCTTAAGCTTACACCCTATGGTTTGCCGAGTGGAGTGATGAACGAGAGTGAATCCCCCATGGCTCCCCAAGACGCCCGCTGGCTTTGGAATACTGTCACCCATGATGCCAGTGCTGCGGCCCAAAGCAAACAGCCTATACCACTTGCTATTACATCTGTAAAATGTACAGAAAAAACACTGATTTTACTTTTTAGTTTCACTTTTACATATGTATTTTTATGCATTTTATTCATATGAACAACAATAATTTAGTTAATTGGATCATGAGGCACTTACATTTTTTTATTTGTTTCTGCTGTTCATAGGGCGGTTTGATGAAGGCTTCATTGAAGAACCACACCGTGTTCACAGCCCATACGAACGGCAAGAAGTACATTCCAACTGTAATATCACAGTCATAATCGACCTTTGCATAGTTCCACTGTTATATACAGTTCTCTTCTCATAATGAAGTTCATGATAAACGTAGACTTTGAACAAACCAATATTAACACCACGTTTACTTTCCAATTGGTCTTTAATTACAGATGCCAAGCGAATCTGTTACGTTTATCACAAGGCTTATGTATTTTTGAAATAGGCTATTTCAAATAAATTTATAATTATTTGAAATAGCATATTTATTTCCAAACTACATTGTTATCATCAAATTGGCTTTTATACACAAAATTAATGTAGGTCACAGGTGCAAGTTATATTGGTTATTACATTTCTGTTAAATAATTATAACATACCTTTAAAGTACCACCTGCATAAATCCAGTTTTTGCTCATTAGGTAACCTGTTCAAATCCATATTTTCGATAGCAACTCTTAGCTTATCACGTTTTCTCCGCTTCCTTGGCATATATCTCCACAAAATCGGAAAACCTATCCCTGAAATGCGATATTAAGCCGTGCGTCATTCATTCCTTGTCAAAATTCGTCAACAATCACATAAAATCATTGCCAAGGTCATTATAGATAACTAAATATTCAGTCATTGGGATACAGATGGCTAATTAAAATTATATTTCCAATAAATAAATACATGGATTTTAACAGTGGATATGTGATAAACTTGTAACGAAAGTGAAAAATGTATATTCAAAACCAATGTATGTTTAATAATGTCATATTGTACTCAAGTCACGATCGTAAATAAATAACTATATTTATGAGCTTACGTTAATGATCATAAGTAAAACATCTTCAAAATGTAATAATGAGATAATATTTACTTACGTTTCACATATAACGAAAATTTAAATTCTTATTTCTTGTTTTTCGTGCGTAACACGAAACGCATCATCTCACTGAAACAAAAATGGCGTAATTTGATGAACGTCAATCAGTGTAGTGAAAATGTAAAATAAATAAAAATGTTTGAGACAATCAAACATGTGTTACTGTGTATTACAGTCATTATTTTAAATTTAAAAATATGTGAGTACGAGTTGTTATTTTAATAAATTGAATTTTTAATTTGAAGTCATGTGTCAAAATGTTTGGCTTGAATATTTGTGTTTTTAGCACTTTTGTTATGTATAATAGGCCTTGATTAGGTGTTTGAGCGCCTCAATGTAATAGATCGCACGTTAAATCGAAGGCCAGTCCAAAATTTTCGTCGCTTAAAGTTAGTTTTGGTTAGTGAAAGAACTATTTATTTTGGCAATTTTTTTCTAACGGTATATTTTTTTTATATAGAATAAGGTCTTCAAAGTGAAAGGACACCGTGAGCGTCTCCTACATGTAATAAAAGTACAGTTGTATCAAATGCCTTAGATGTATGAGATGATCCTATATTTCTGTATGTAAACAACCAGTTTGTATGAACTGTTTATGTCAGCAGAATAGAAGACAACTCCTATTATTAGTGGTGCTGCTATTGCTAGTTAACCCGTAATAATAATGATAAAACCTAGATATTATTACTAATAAACCATTTCCTGATTCTTGGCTATACACATAAAATTTATTACTGTTATGTTCCTTCCAATACTGGCAACAAGATTTTAACATATATGAAACAATAAACATTGCGAATATTTGTTTAACATCACATCAGTAAACCCCCAATGTGTTGGCGTAGAAATGTAGTACATTCTCACATTTCACTAGTAACATTTTATATCCCATGGAATAGATAGTGAGCCTATTGCCATACACCGGGTACAGATTCAGACTCCGATCCACTACTAGAAATTTTTACTAGGAAATCTAAGGTACAAAATTTTTAAACATGCATTTTCAGAAATCAAACATTAGTTTTTGTTTATCCCTCTTTATCATTTTACAAGTCCAGCTCTGGACATCAGCCTTCCCTAATTAGTAGCACTCCTCCCGGTCTTGCACCTCTAAAAATCATCTTGCAACCAGCTGGTTTTTTCAAGACTGTTAGACCATACAGTCGAAAGGTAGCTCTAGATCACTTTCCCTCCCTACCAACCCACACTGCCAAGTATGGTTACTAGGCCAAAACCCTAATATAGCAGCTACATTTACTGTTTTCAATCTACAATTTGGTAGGATGAAGAATGATTGGAGAAAAAGCCAGAGAATAAATCACTTAAAAGTATGTTATTTGAAGATATATTGTTAAAGTAAGTATGTCTTTAAAAAGACAACTTCAGAATGAGAACGAGCTAACACCCGACAACTGGTATTGTGCAACACACTGTGCTAGTTGAAGGTAGAGAATTGTAGGTTCTATGTAATATTTACAAATGACCAGTTGCCAATGTTGGTAGTGAGAATGCAGAAATGTGCAAATAGCCTTGAGGATGGTATTTAATTATGAATAAACAATACAAATTGATTAATTGTTGCTTCCTATAGCCTGCACTGCTTACAGGAAATTATTACAATGTTTAAATCCATAGGCATCTTTGTTTATGTTTCAAAGGGAGCGAATTATTTTGTTAATTCTCAAATTACTTTCAATTAATGATTAAAATATTGTCTTAAATCGTTATATCCTCTTAGTTAAAAAATCACATTTTCGGCTTGATCAATATTAATAGTTGACATTGATTTGATGTAATTAAAAACATAACATCACGCCTGTAATCCCCAAAGGGATAAGGCAGAGGAATGTAGTACACTCCCATGTTTCATCAGTTATGTTTAGGTCCCACGGAATAAGTGGTGAGCCTATTGCCATCCACCAGGCACTGATCCAGACCCCGAGTCACTACTAGGAATTCTAAATTAGAAAAATCCAATAGTACCCGACCCAGGATTTGAAACAGGCACCTCTCAATGGGCAGTCACTCTTGCAACCACTCAACCAAAGTGGCAGTCTTTGTTGATGTAATTAAAAGGCCAATTTATTATTCTTATCAGTTAATAATATATTAGGCAGCCTTGCCAACTAATTTTGCTATCCTGTACAGGCTTTATTAATATTGTGAGGAAGCAATATAAATTCTAAATTAAGACCTAATTTAAAATATCCGATTTGGCGCCAATCCGAGGACAGATAATTAATATTCAAGGTCTCTACTGGCTGCGAAAACTAAGATGTGTTTTTTGTTTGTCAAAGAATTTTGACTGTGGGTTTTCCTCGTACTTGTGCACTTACATATGTTTGTAGGGCGTTTATTTTAAATAAATTAGTTGAATTAATATTTTAATTCTATTATATTATTTTTTAAAATAACCATTTACAAGAGTTAAATTTGTTTCAAACGTTATTTTAGTCGGAAGTGTAGTAATTCGGCCGTACATAATGTTTGCATTAATCACACAAACAAAAGAAGTTCAAATCTGCTTTCCTCATTGGTGCTTTCGCGTCTAATTTTCTTATATGACAAACTTATCGGCGTATCGTATTAGGGAAATAGAATACCTATTACGTATAGATAGTTCTAAAACGCAATGCCTCGAGGCGCTTTAAGATATGCTATAGAATGCGAACATGAATGTTTTAAGTATTAGAAGCAAAATTGCATCGGGACTTTCGTACTTCGGAAGCCCTACTAAAAAATTCGGCTTGATAATCTACAAAAAATGTACATACATGCCAACTGACTTACCTTAGCGCATGTGAACGTATGGTCCATACAAGTGGCCGCGTCCATTTTCTAAAGCTATACGCTGAACCTAAGGGTATTCGTTGGCTGTGTTCTTAACAAACTATTTACTGTTTTAAGTATATCAGAATTGTCCTGAAAGAACTACTATTAAGGGTACTCTTAATGTGGGCTTTTTAATACTTTGAGATGATTGTAAAACACATGTACATCTAGGTTTACCTTTTCCGCATATTTTAATTTAAATTTGCCACACGTTGGAACTAAGCATCCCTTACTTATTCCTAGATACTACGTCCATCATTCCACATCATGAATACATAATTCCCGACGGTATCGGCTGCACGATAACAGTATCATACCAGTCTTACTGCGTAATTTTTTTATTTTAATTTGCCTTTCGTTTTTGTTATATATGTATCGTTAGTCTTGTTGTTCTAAGTTTGACAGCCGATTGGGAGGTCCTGGGTTCAAATCCCGGGTTGGGTACTATTCGATTTTTCTTATTTAGAATTTCTAGTAGTGACTCGGAGTCTGGATCTGTGCCCAGTGTATAGCAATAGGCTCACCACCTATTCCATGGGACGTAAACGTAACTGGTGAAATGTGGGAGTATACTACTCTCCTCTGCCTACCTCGTCGGGGATTATAGGCGTGATGTTACGTTTTTGTTATATCCAATATTAACTATTTACATTATTACATTAATTTTATTGAATATAATTCAATAAAAAGGCACTTCTCGTTGGTGTCTTTGGGACATATTCAGGTTTCTCGTACCTATCTATTGAACTATTAATTGACGATGTTCTGTCTATGAAAATGTTGAGTGTTAGTTACGAATGAATGAGATAGTAATTAGTTATATACTGATGACCAAGTAATAATTGCTTCAACAGATAAAAAGCTAGCAGGACAGAAATATAGAAATTTGTATGGATAATGTTTTGATAAATAAACATGAAAAAAAATATGGGCAGATTGAAAATTATAATTTTTAAAGGGCATAAAGTAATGCCTTGATATGGATGTCTTTAAAAAAGAATTATATATTGTTTTTCCAGGCACTACAGAGACACTATCGCCAGCTCTATTCCTCTACAGTCCTGGGGATGTTGAGTATACAGATGTATTGGTACGGAGGGTGAAGGACAATCTAACCCTGATCTGCGAGCTTCGGGGTGACATCACACCCAGGGTTTATGTGTGGAACTATGTCAGTGACAATGGCACTGCCAGTGGCAGGTTGGTCCAGTTCTTGTAATTTTGACATCACGTTTCAGAACACGGATCCTCAACCAATGATCCATGAAAGATAAACATTACGATAGATGGCGCCAGTTGTGTTTTGAATCGTGGCATCGGAATCCTCCAATCGCTACATATTATAAAGATTCGATTGTTACACATAGCTACAGAAAGTTTTTTCAATCACAACCAACTCACCAGGAAAAATTTCTCATCTCTGCCATTGTTTTTTAATGCCACATTTCACTATCCACAGACAGTTCACAGTGGATCCCATTAGTGGTCCATCAACCAAGAGCAAGCTGGAACGGTCCATGCTTCAGACGAGTGACAGCGGGCACTACATGTGTTCCGTGCCCCCGTTCAGCGTCACCAAGTACATCTTGGTGCAGCCTCAAGGTCAGTCTTCGAATGTTATGATATAATAGAGGAAGTCTGGTGGAGTCTATTGGAGACTCAAAATAAGTGAAGTCCAATACTGAACATTTTACGACTTCCGTTTTATGGCCTACATTATCCTGTCTAGTTATGTAACATAAATATTTTAAGTGTAAAGTCGCCTTAAAAATATCTGATTACTTTGTATCGGGAAATCCAGTTACTGCAATGCGATTTTGACGTTTTTTGTGTGTCCTACGGTTACTGCTATTGACAGTTAAGCTATCGGTTCTTGCTTCGATTCAAACCCAGACAAATATTCACGCGATGAGCATGACTACTTGTTTTGTCTAACTTTGTCCAAAATTATCTTTGAGACGATTACAATTACAAATTAGCTCTAATCTTCACACGTTAGACTTTTTCAAATTAATCTCTTAAACTTGGCAACTTCGCCTAACCTATCCGCGGACAGTAATACATACCACGGCTCATTGACCCACCTCACCGAGAACAGACTCGTCTTAAATACTAAAATACAAAATATATCAATTGTCGACAATGAATATATGAGTGTTGTACATTAACAAGTTGTCTGTAGCCGTGTGCGTGTGCGCGCAGGTCGGACGCAGTGCGCGCGCGGCGCCTTCTGGTGCGGCACGCGCTGCGTGCTGGCGGGCTACGTGTGCGACGGCCGCCGCGACTGCCTGCGCGCCGAGGACGAGGCGCCCGAGCTGTGCGCACCCAACCCCTGCGCGCGTCAGTACCAGCCAGATCACCACCGCCACCTTGTATACATGCCGTAGTTACCATCTGTAGTGATCCGGGTGGTCCTGTCCTCAGGTAGCGACAAGCTGAACTGCTCGTCGGGCCGCTGCATCTCGGAGGCGGCTTGCTGCCGACCCGCTGACACGCTTTGCCGCCAGCACGCCTGCTGCTCCGAGTACTCCAAGTATTCGCGCCTCGACGGTGAGTCCGCGTCGATATCAATTGATTAAGTATTTACAGCCGTCGTGGCCAATTTTAGGAGTATCGCTCACGTGATTAAACATGTGAATGAATGAAATGTGAGTAAACATGTGCGATCTATCTTAAAAGGGATCTATGCTTTCATCAGATGCGCTTGCGATTAAACACCCTCTTATCAAATAATCAAAAAGATTGTAAAAAGGTATTATTAAAATTTTGTGGTTTAACTAAGTTCACATTACAATGTGATATACTTTTAATAGACAAATAAGCTGGGTTTGGACGCGATCTCGTCTGATGGAAACCGCAGGTGTGTCGTAAGGTAGATCAGCGCTGCCTATATAAAGCCTAGTCATCCTCGCTTTAAAAAGCCCTAGCGTGTGTGTCCGGAGATGGACAGGATGATCCCCGCGTTGGTTGTTTGGATAAGAAACAGGGTTTGATATAGTAATTTTCGCTGTTTCCTCTGTCAGTAGGTGGGTACGTGGAGATGGACTACCCGCAGCTCTTCGAGGACCGCCACGCGCCCGATGACTACGGGTTCATCCAGAGTACCATCTACACGGTCACTGGTAAGATGTATCCCATGATGCTCGTCTTGATTGATTCTCTGTGACTATTTCTGATTTTGTTATTACCAGTTCTCTTTTTCAGTATAATTATGATGTAAACGCTTTTTTTTTCATGTCCCCTTCCATTTCCTATCTCCGTCTATTTATTCATTTAAAGATATGTCGCTTTCGTATTATACAAAATGTTTCTCGTCTTCTTCTTTATCTCATATTACTTTACATTACCTTTATTCCTTGTTTTTTTCTTCCTTTTTTTCCTTCTTTTCGTTCTCATGCTACTCCCAAGCCCTACCTTCCTCCTCCTCCCACTCCTTAATTGCTACTGTGCTTGTTCTTGTTCATTTTAATTTATTGTCATTTACTTCTCGTTTCCTTTCTGTCTCGTTTATTATTGATATCTCCCCGTTATATTCCTCGGTTCCTCGTGTTGTGGTAGTATGTGAGCGCGGTGTGTTGCAGCGTGCGCGCTGATCTTCATGATCGCGGTGGTGCTGCTGGTGTCGGCGCTGTGCAAGATGCACATGAAGCGCGCGGCGCTACGCGACTACGCCACCGCGCGCCGCGCCACCGCGCACCACTACTCCGTGAGTACACACGCGCACACACACGCACGCACGCACATGCACACACACGCACATGCACACACACGCACATGCACACACACGCACATGCACACACACGCACATGCACACACACGCACACCCACACACACGCACATAACGCACACGCACACGTGGGACGACACGTCTTTCTCACACAAATCAAAAAGTCAATTTATCATCAGGTACATTTGATAGATTTTTCTAGGCGGTCGCTGTCGTTTGTAGCTATTGGCACCGAGGTAAAAAAATATCTTTCTGTAAGAATTGTCTTAAAAATACATTCAATCATTTCAGCGTCATACATCAACCAACACAAAAACTATTCATGTACTCGTATGTAGTTCCGTTAAAGGTATGAAATCACTTCAGCACCTAGCCAGAGTGATAAACTATAGCCTAATATCTCACTATGAGAAAAGGCCTATGTTCATCAGTGGAAGAAATATAGGGTAGGTATGTAAAATTTTTTCTCATGCTGTCAATTCCAGGCCCGTTTCCCGCCACGGTACGAGGCGACGGCGCTGCTGGAGCCCAGCGCCGCGCTCGCCAGCCCCGTCAGGCAACCTATGCAGGTACGCTATTGTGGATTGTTTATATATAAATTATGTAATGTATTCCATTTGTGATGACTAATTCGGAATGTCTCATGTCTTTATATGTGGTGGTACATTATTTATCTGGCGCACCATTTCCACCTAAATATAACGGAAAAGGTACTGCTCTGCTTCCCTGGTATTTAAAAATAAATATTGTAGATCATAGTTGTATACATATTTCATAAAACGTTTATTGTGGGCATTGTAAGGACAATATTAAGAGTATTCCTACATATTTACACACAGATGGGTTGCCGCGCAAAGACCAAGTCACGTGGTTACTGAGTTTAGGTCCTCCCATCTTTTATGTGATCTTTATACTGGTCATTGAATTGTGTATGAACAGAACCTTTTATACACCTACCTATGGAGGTAGGTGTATAAAAGGTTCCAGCTATGGAGCTGTAAGCTCATGAATGCTGAGATTAGCACTCATATATACTGAGATTTATGAAACAGTTAGTGCCGCCATCTGTTTCTATAAGCATCTCTTTTTTTTTTTTAATTGTTTGAATGATACGCATTTGACCGCAAATGTAGATATAGCTAAATGATACTTTGTTAATATTTTTCAATTTCACCTTTGCAGTCATGTGCCCCAGAGTCGCCGCAAGACACTACACCGGGCACTGAGATTCCAGAAGTGGGAACCCCAGAGTGTCCCACTACTGGGTTTGGACTGGCAAGGTTGTCGGCCATATTCTCTTCTAGGTATAGACAGGTGAGTGTATTATTTAACATTCTACTGTATTCTGAATTCTTCCTACGATTAGAGAAAAATAGAAGAGTGAATGATACAAATGAAAGTTGTAAATAAATATATGTCCCACACATTGCCAAGTTTGACCTGCAATGATCTAACCATGCAATTTAGAACATGAAACTATGGCTTGTATTAAAATTCGGTTGATTTCAATGTACCAGATTTGATAGGGCTTTGCATAATGATTAATAATGAATGAATTCTAGAGAATATAAATGAAACCATAAAACAATGAAATAGATGTCCCTGATGTATTAGGTTCTCTGGATTAATTTTTCATTTTTACCTTTGCAGGTACCAACTCAATGCTGTGATGTAGAAATGACAGATGTCCGTCCATCGTCACTGACAAACTCGCCGACCAGGAGTCGCACTTTGGACAACTACCGCAGCCCCACCTACTGCGACCTGAGCTTCTTCACCAACCCCGACATCAGCAACTGCGGGAGAGACCTCAATTACATGGGAACACCAGTAGAGTTCTTTAGAAGGAGAGCCATGAGACGAAATACTCTAGATAGGGTTATGGGTCACCTAACCCAGGCGCAGAGACCCCTAACACTACAACTGGGAAGATTTCAGTTCAGTTTACCTAGGTTCGGACGTCGGGAGGAGCCCAGACCGGATACGCCCAACGTCGCCGAGATTAACATCGACGACTTGGATTTCGTCCGGTTGAACTCCAACGAAACGTACACGCTTAACGGTCGGACGATAAGGCTTCTCGGCGCCAACTTCGAGAACTACCCTGTGCTAGCCGACGGCCAGGTCCGGCCGCCGCCCTACACCGAGGCGATGAGGTACAAGGTGTACGGCCCGCCGCCCGAGTACCTCAGCAGGGAGGGGCTGAACCGGGACGCCAGCTCGACCAACGTGGACGAGGAGGCCAGGAACAACGTGGAAATGCCACCCAACTACGAGGAGCTCGCCACCACCGTCGACGCCAACGCCAACGCCAACGTCAACGTCAACGTTAACGTCAACGTCACCACTGCCGCCAGCGTCACCGGAGACATCAACGCCAACGGAAACGCGTACGCGACGACGAACACGTCCAGCGGCGCGGGCGGCGCGCCGGAGAGCATCCGCTCGGTGATGGACAGCCTGCCGCCCATCGACAGCGACGTCAACGCCAACGACACGCCGCGCCGCCACCGCTGCGGCTTATAGCGTGCGCGCGCCCCGCCCCCCGCGCCCCCCGCGCCCGCCGCGCCCGCCGCGTCCAGGCCTCACCCTTGGTACGCTCCTGTAAATTGTTTTACAACGCCTTGGTGTCCTCGAAAACCACTAAGTGCTGTTCTCTCGTCGGTATGATCCTTTCTATATTAGCAACAAAAATTTATCCTTATAACACACGAGTTAACAAAGAAATTAGCACTCAACAAATCTATTTGATCTATCCTCTAGACTGAAGATTGAGATCAAATGGTATGTACACTCCGTTCGGTATTTATCTGGGCGAACACCACCGTCGCAGCTACTTTGCTGTCATGCAGCAATGTTTGCGTTTTTAGTAAAGGGTGCAAAAGCATGATAAAACAGGACATGTTGATACTTAAACATTTTGAACTAGCTAGTAACCTATGATCTTGGATCATATTTGAGACCACACGCACATTGTATGTGTCGGCTATAGTGACCGATTCACACAAATTAGACAGTAGTATAATTCGCAGAAGTTAACGAGGCATCTCGCTACGTTGACGTAATAATGACGTACTGACGCGTCGAAGGTACAACCGGTAGACATAGATAAGCGGCCTCAGCGGAAGTGGAAGCCCCCTTATAATTAGTGCCAAGTTGAATTCTGCGAGTTGTAGTTCTTTCATTTGCACCGTTCCCTTCATAGAATTTCATTAAATTATCAGATCCTAGAGTTTCTCGGGATGCAGCGGAGCCCTTGGTCACGTAAGGTGGTAGTGGACCGCCAGGGTAGCCTGGATGATACTGGTGCGACTGTTCCTTAGTTGATTTCGTTGTATCGTTGCAAAGAGTTTTAATTATGGAAAATATTTGAATATCACGTTGCGAAGATTTAGTTTTATTCAAATATGTTGGTCGCATATACGAGTGGATTATATTTTACATAAATCAAGAGCGTACAGCACTTTAATAGCTGTATGCGAGTTGTGATACAGCTGCCGGCGTTTAATTTGAGCGATCTGAGCTCTCTGAGGGGACTCTAGGCGTAAAGCGAGCCTTGTCGGTTCTTTACGTCGTTGACGAATTGGTAGTAAGATGGTTAAGTCGTTTAAAGTGCGGGTTCAAAGCCAGCGCTCGAATTACACGCCGTTAAATAATAGCAATAATTTTAAGAATAAAGGTCATTTATTCTTTCTTTAACCAACGTCCAGTTGCTATTTGCCATTGTATAAACTTGCCGTTATATTATGTAAGCGCGTATTATACACTATGCAGGTGTATATAAGCGTTGTCGATCAAGAAATGATGCAAACTAAAGTAAATAAACGTTTGGCCGATCGGAAACCCTTTGA
The DNA here is from genome assembly GCA_018248815.1 of Croniades pieria auraria. Lineage (NCBI taxonomy): Eukaryota > Metazoa > Arthropoda > Insecta > Lepidoptera > Hesperiidae > Croniades > Croniades pieria. Next base: position 5,141 of record DWJK01001162.1, on the reverse strand, counting down.
GTATACTGGTTTTTAGTTCCGTTAAAAATTTGCGTGTGAAAGAGATAGCGCTCTACATAACCGGGGTTCCTCGATCGCTTCGTCTCTGTCACATCGAGAAATAGGTGTTGTTTTAAATCGTTTCTTTCCTTTAGTCTGTATGTTGTTACTATTCGGTCATCGGGTATCAGTGAAAATATATATAATTATATAGATTATTATATAGGTTTGTATGTAAAATTGTTTTTTTTTGGAATATCATTTTACTGATTATTTAGCAAACTTTAGTGAATCTAATGGACAGATATTAATATTGAGAAGACTGTTGCAAGTTCCAACAATGTACACCCCTTCTCGAAATATTATTATCTCTTCTAATGATATTTTTAAATAATGCGCACTTTTGATGTTTTTTTTTGCACAATGTCAAGGCAGTTTTTATTGTAGCCTCGTGTAGAAGTTATTCGTCCAGTGTTGCCATATACCAATCGACATTTATACCATTTGCTACGTTTTGTTTTTTTTTATAAATATCTTGATTATAATTAATGAATAGCACGTAGGGATACTCACGATAGATTTTTTGTGTAAATATTTATTGATTTTAATGCCTTTTATTATTAATTTTTGTCAACGATACGGTTCGTCACACAATATTTTTAAACTCACTGTTATGGAATGTTATTAGAGTGCGAATGAGTGGGTTTAGTACTTACAAAGAATGTCATTATTATGCTATCTCTGTCGCACATTTGTCGCTTTCTTGTTGTCACAATGTTGTTATTTTATAATAATACTAATCAAAAACCGTACATTGAATACCCGCTACGCAGGATCTTAGCATTATTGGTTTATGCGTCAACCTCTTCCCTATCCTCCACCATATATCTTGAATAATGCACCCCCCTTTTTATTACAACCCCCGACCCTATTCCCCCCACTGTGTATCTAATGTGAACGACTGCCACGCCTACTTTTGCTTATTGCTCAACACTCCATCATGCAGTGTACCAGGTCCTGTTCTATTCTAAAGAGCGTTTACAGTTAAACCCCCTTCTCCCTTAATCTAACACCCCCCCCCCCCTCCACCTCTTCCCCTACTCGCGCACTTGTCATATGTACGGTAGTTTTTGATAAATTATTGATGGGAGAAACAAATCCGACCAAATTAAGCTTTATCGAGTTGATGCGCTCATTGGAGGACTAAAAATGAATTATTTGGACTGCATAAATATATCTCATAGCTCGGACCGCACAGGTCGCTGGGCCATGCGGGTCCAGGACTTGGGCATTGTGTTTCTTTAACACAGTCTCAGTGATAATACTAATAAGTATAGATTTTTATATACACTTATTCAGATAACAGTGGTAGAAACGATGTAAGCCGGGCCGCTATCTTAGTCAGGGGAAGTATCTAGTTTCTGCTTACCCCGATTGGAAATAGGCTTGAAAATAAATATGTACATATGTTGATATTTCTCCAATTACCGAAAGCAATAATGTATTAGCGCTAAAGTTTAGCTTCATATAGTGATCTGCACTTTTACGAGCGATACTGAGCGGTTCTTACATTTTGAACGAAAGATTGAATATAATTTTTTTATCAGCTCTATTTTTGCTTGTGACTGTCCTTATAAAATTGATGCCGAATGTCATTGATACAATATTTCAACTCTCCCGTCCCTCCACCAGTTTCCTCCCTAAATTTCAGCCGTCTATTTTATTTATAGCGCTAAATCAATTAATTATGAATCACAGATTGGTCTTTTATCTTTTCCATTTATGATTTTGACGGTTACGGTTAGCCTCTGGCCGCATGCATCTATCGTGCAAAAGAATCTTGGGAGTTGCCAGTGATTTGATCTTCTCATGTCCCCATCGAACTCATAATTGAACATAACAGTTTTTATACATTTCTAACATCTTTTGTCACATGTTGTAATAATAAGTGTATGGTATTTCGGGATTCATGTAAGAACCGTTTCGTAACCCACTCTGTGTGCAACAAAAAGGGAATAGAGAATATGTATTTTAATATGAGATATTTAGATAAATTTTAAATTATAACGTTAGGTTTAACGACCGAGTGCCACCCCGTGTAGCGCAGCCTTAAGGACACCACGTGTATCGTTTTCGCAGTGTGAAGTCCCCTTGCCTTCGTAAAATTTCACATTTCTTTGTTTAGCAAAAAGAAATTGTGTGTTCGACGTATAACTATTTTTTTACTTTTTTCTAATCTACCCTCATTTTTTGCGAATATCCTAAAGTACTTAAATATGGAACGCCTTTGATTACCATTCGCTAAAGTTTAATCTACACACGCTTATAGGTAAGGGTTGTAAATTAGTGAGATGGGGTGCACACGATTATTTTGTTGCGAGTCACGTCAATGTTGTTGCATCTTGATAGCCTTGTGTCTTGGGTACATTTTGTATATGTGTATTTATAGATATATGAATTATATATTCGCGTTAAATAGAATGCGTTAAATTTTTTTTCAATACGACTAAGTTTCGCGCTGATGCACCAGACACCTTGATTTTAAGCCAAAACACAACAAATCTATTCAAAAAGGGTTTCACTTTTTTCTATTGTAATGTGTAACTTGCAGTCTGACCCCGAACATGTTAACGAATAGTCTTTAAACATTCATTCAATTTTAGTTTACTTTTCCGAATTATTCATTCTCATTCGGTCTTTTTTGCTTCAATCCCGATGTAAGTGTAGACGCATTCTATTTACCGTGAAACGAGAGGTTTCGTCGGCACTTAACTGTATTAGTGATATATGAATATAGAGCTGTGTACCAGCGACGTGTAGACACGGAACAATAAATGATGACATATCACTTGTTATATGAACGAAATGTTATGTATTGTTTCTTTACATTAATAGATTTCGTAACGAAATATATGTTGATATCATATCGCAATTGTGAAAAATAAAACTTGGAGTTTAATTGTTATGTTGCGTTTGAATAAGACTATTCGTATTTCACTATTGGAGTGACAGCAGAGCCCCTAGCGGACAAATTGGGAACTAATCAACAATAACAATTTAAAAAAAAGTACTGGCCAGCTATTAAGCGTAGTCTCTGCAATAGATGACTGCTCTTCCATTGAAAAAAGGTATATTTTGTTATTCATACATTAGCTAAGCCCTAAAACTGTTCTATAATGTAATATAAATATTTGATAGTTCATAATAGTATTGAGAGATATTGGATGAGGTCTACCCTGCGTTCACAGTAATGGCCGGCCGTGGAACCCGGCGATGGGGAAGCAACACCCTGCATCCCCGCCCTCATACCGAATGGTCTTGTTCAAACATGATGCAACCAATGGTTACATACACACAGTATGTCACCAAGCAGTTCATGTGTATTGTATGAAGTCCTGATGTTATTTATAAGAATAATCTCTTATCGAAACACTTCTCTGGCTGTCTGTTCGTTACGACCACGTTGTGTGATTTATATACTGTATGTAAATTATTTTCAAAATTGGTTTTATATGGTTTTTTTAATTTAGGATCGCAGTGAAATTTTTTTAAGTTGTACGCGCTTTAGGAAGGTAGAGTTGGAAAATTGTATTATTTTGTTTGTATAATTATAATTTGTATCCAAAAGTATACAAATGGTCTGTATTATTTGATCATTCGAATAATTATAAATTGTATCCTGTTATAATTGGTATCTGTTTCATAATTGGTTATTGTTGTGATGGTGCCACGTGGTCGTGACAGGCGTGCGGCGGCCGGAGCTGTGCAGGCCTGTACAATATTATGATAAGGACAATATTGATACGTATTAATATTAATTAAATATTTTCTCTATTATTGATATCCTGTGACATTTCGTTTCGCAATCAACAGACTACTTGCATCCTTTGTTTCAGATAGCATTTCATTTTTCTTCTCCAGTTTCATGTATCAAACGGGTCCAAAAGGTAAAGGCCATGCCACATGATACAGGTCCGCGGTGACTCGTTATTGTGCAGTCACCTTTATATTTGTGGGTAACGTGAATGCGAGCGAAGTGTCACGGGAGTATTGCTAATATATTGTAATGAAGTACAAAACACGTCCAGCCTTCAATTGCCTTACCATTGTTAGTGTTAAGTGAGTAAAGTTAATGTTTTAGAACAGCTGTGTTTCATTGTGCGTCACTTGAGCGGCCTTCACTTTTCGACGGTAAGTTCATGACAAAGTGCGGTGTTTAATGTGGTTCTGTGTGCATGTCGGCCTGGAAGTTTGACGTCGTCTTCTATTCTGAAGATGTGACAAGTTACACAAATATAATCACAGGCTGTATCATGCGATAGAATCTTGGAGAAACTCATGTATGGGGTCTTGATTGAAAAATTCATGTTATGACAATAATTAATAATTTTTCAATTAATAATTTTCATATAAACTTTTCTACAAACCTAAGCAACTCTTGTCGCACAAATATTTGTTGGGAATCGAACCCACAACCCCAGCGAACTCAGCAGTCAGAACAATAAAAAGTACCGCTCCCGAGCTTAATGCTTTACGTATTTAACGATTTTGCATTTACTCTTATAAACAGTGTCGAGTTTGAGAGATACATGTCTCTGTCCTCCATGTGCCGATACTACTAAGGGGAAATGAGACGAACATACACCTATGAACGAATTACGAGTGAGAGAAATAAAATGACTTGAATATTTACAATGTCTTTATTTACACCCTGACTTGACTAGAAATACTTATTTACAAGTGTGTAACCGATGAAAACAAGCGATGTGGGATATCCAAGCGCTTTATTGTCACTACAATATTTCTCAGTGCCGATAAGGCTCGTTTCACATAATTGTAAAAGACGAATATGGTACGGACGATGATACAAAGCTATTGAAATGGACCCATATTAATATCAGTGCCAGAGAGCCGCCTAGAGAAAGGGCTTAGTCATTATCAAGATATGACCATGTTCGGAAGAATGTAGAAATGTCCTAGATAAATTATTATGACACAGACGCAAGTAGTCCATGCCCCATTCTCCTCGCGTACCCCCGCTCACTGCCGTAACATGTGAACAGGATGTATGAAAATTGTTCCTTCTTCATATTGACCCATAATGGGCAAAAACCCATCGGGGGAGGATTATTCCCAACAGTGGACTGAGGCTGATAATGACT